>OOFJ01117829.1:0-15122 GCA_900323375.1 Benthosema glaciale | reverse complement strand
CCATGTTAAGGGGTGCCATTTGGGTCACTCTGAGCACGTTTTGGAGTGTGTATGTCTGTATGTACTGTATGTCCCTATGTCTGAGTACGACCTATTGACCCCTGCAGCTGATGCTGATTGGGGTCACATTCAGGTTACACACACACACACACACACACACACACACACACACACACACACACACACACACACACACACACACAGAGATTGGGGTCACATTCAGGTCACACAGGGAGGTGTCTTCTCTCACCCGTAAGGTACAGTACAGTATGAGCAGTACCAGTAATACAGTACAGTATGTACGTTCACACAGGTGTGATTTTATAGTCGGTGTGAACTATGCCATCCACTTGACTACAAATTGTAAAACTATATTTTTATTGCAAACGTAGGTCACAGATTACTATGAAAACCTGTATAACCTGTCAGTCCGTCCGTCGTTCCGTTGGTCACGCCACCATATATGGCCGTCAGTCTCTCACGCCATGTGACATGCTCCATATATGGGCTATGGCCGTCTCCATATATGAAGATCACAACACTGACCTCATCAAACCCTGGATAGACATAATTGGAGAAGACGGGATCATCACCTATAGATCTCCATATGGGGCTGACCTGTTCTGACTTTCCACATGTGAATGTGGTATAGAGGACTTTAACCTTGTTATGATGTAATGGTGGTATCTACATAATACATATACAGTATGGTATATATGGTATGTATATGATGACGACAACAAGATACGTCACAAGATCTTATAAATCAAGTTTAAACAGCATGGTAGGGTAATTGTAGTCAGGTTTAATCAGTAACCAGTGTATGTGAGAAAGGCCAGTTAAATATAAGAAGATATTAGTTGTATGTGCCGCAAAATGTAGAAATTAAGTACTTGCCATATATTAAGTGCTCTGCCATGTATGGTCTACTTGTGTGCAAAGTTTCACAGCAATCAGTAAAGACTAGGGACATGTTTGCAGTTTTGTGGACTCTGGCGCCCTCTGTTGCATTTTCTGGTGCATGCACTACAAGTACCGGTAGGCTGTTGTCCAGCACTACCTGTCAGACGTGACGTCACAACAATAGACTGTTGGGTCTCAAACTCTCGACTCATCGTTAGCAGCAGCACTGTTCATACTGTATGCAGGCAGAATGCCGGCATGGATGGAGTTGGAATCAAGCTCGGAGTCGGAGATGACTGCGGTTTAGTTATGGCACTGGACCGACTCGGCAGTCTATTTCACCTGTTGGGTTGGAGCTCTTGTTTTGTTTTCAACATCTAGGGCTGCACCGCTGCAGGTATGTTTCTCCAACTTTGCAGTTAATTAATACTGCCATATTTTAATTATATGAACCTTCCTCTCCTAGACATGTGGTACAGTGGTAGGCTGGTTACTGTTTAGAGTAGATATGCCGTTATCGAATTTGGTGAAGCTTGACGCTGACGGCCCATCATGGCTTCACCAACTTCACCACACCATGACGTTATCACCCTTTCCTTTGGCCCACCTTTTGGGCCAACTTCAAGACTGTCAATCAGGGTAGATTTCCACTTGCCAGAAGGAAATCCTGTGCTGCCTCAATTACCATTTGATTGACCTATTTGACCCCATATGTCATATCCCAGCCAGCACAGGCCATAATAGGAATTTTGCAGGACGAACCTCAAGTATCGTGGGCTCCAGTAGTGAACCCACAATGCTCTTTATTCCTTCCATGATCGCCATCCCCTGTGAATTTCCCCATTGAAATCAATGGGATTTATATATATTTATTGCTATTAATTCCACCCCCCTGTGATGTCATGTGGAATACATCATCATCGAGTAACGAGTTAGAGACAACACTGTTTCTTCAGGAAAAGTATTTTCTAGTTATTATAAGCGGTGCCCATTGGAGCCTCTACAGCGGTGCCATTGGGCACTGGCCTACCTCGAACGATGCAAGTTGGAAATGCATGCCCCACCCATATATTATGTCTGTGTCCCTTTTATGCCCATATATGGAGTTCTTTGTCAGGCATGCCCATATATGGAGTCTCTGCAGACATCAGAATAATGTCAGAACAGGACAGCTCCATATATATGGACACTGGGCAGGGGCCCTTCCAGAGCCCGGCCCTGGGCAGAGGCCTTTTTGGGGCAGTTCTGGACAACTATGGGTCCGACCAACTCGACACGGGGCACTGCACCCCTGTTGTGGGGTGGAACACGTGTGTCGAATTTGAAGTCAGTGGTGCGAACGGTTCTCGAGTTACGTGGATTAGACGTATACACACACACACAGAGCCATTTATAGTTAGATAGCTGCAAGCAGCAATACGGGATATGCAATTGTCCATGGGGAGCCCCTAGTGGTGATAGGGATTTTCATGGTGCTACACTTCATAGGAGGTAAGTTATTGAGCAAAGTTTCACATATAAATTCACCAAAATTAAACAATTTTTAATTTGACCAAACTAAGTGCTGTAGTATGACCAGGGGGAGCCCCCAAGTGGGGATAGAGATTTTCATGGTGCTACACTTCATAGGAGGTATGTTATTGAGCAAAGTTCCACAGCGATTTTCATGGTGCTACACTTCATAGGAGATAGGTTTTTGAGCAAAAAAACATATAAATTCACCAATTTTACCAAACTAAGAGATGTAGTATGACCAGGGGGAGCCCCCTAGTGGTGATAGCGATTCTCATGGTGCATACACTTCATAGGAGGTTAAGTTATTGAGCAAAATTCCACATATAAATTCACCACAATTAAACAAATTATATTTTTTACCAAACTAAGTAGTGTTCTATGCACAATAAAGCCATAGAAACACTTCAAACACAATAAGGCTGAACTTGAGAGAAAGGAGACCATGCAATTAACAAATGAACATTGGAAATAGCTGAGCAGAGTTCTTCTGAGGGGTTGTTGCTTATAGGCTATTGGCAGAGGTCAAATTAAACAATTGTAGCATTATAAGTTTGATTATAAGCATAAGGTTTTGCCTTCTGTCATGTCATGCAGTAATTTAAACAAAGTGTGAATAAGCCAGGATTAGAACCCGGGACCTGACACTACTTACTGAGCTGCTGTAACCACAGCACTGCCACTGATCTGTTTTTGTATGAAGACATGCCCTCTACAATATTAATTAACATGCATGGAGGCTTAATTATTTCACATACAAACGTTTAGATAACGGATCATAGATTGTGTGTAGAAGGTTTCACGCAGGACTACGGATTCAAGTGTCTTTCAAACTACCATACTCAAAATGGTGGAAATCTAACCTCATTAGTCAAGGCACAGTTGTAAGCAAGTTTCATGGCTGTAGGCCAAACGAGGCATGACTTATGCCTGTTCAAATGTTGTTTTCAAACAATTGCTATAGCGCCCCCTTTGGCTAATTGGAGTAAGTTATGTTTCACAGCTTAACAAGACCCTCTAGAAAAGAAATATGATACTGCATTAATGTAGTTATAAGGGCAGCAGACAAATTTCTTAAAACTGCAATATTCATTGGCTCATGGAGGCTTAATTTTTTTCACATGCAAAAATCTCTCCAATTGTCTTTTAGATCATTCGTTCCAAAGTAGCAAAGTACTCAGAAGTCACAGGAAGAGATTTTCCCAGGAGAACGTTTTTTCATATAATTCAAAATGGCGGAAGATCTAAGGGTCAGAGGTCATAGGTTAAAGTTTTTCCCCAATCCATTCGCTTGTATGGAGTTGCTCCATAGAGTAATAAAAGGATAGAGACCGAACCAGAGTATAACCCAAAAAGCCGAAACCTTTTGGCAAATGGTTGTGAGTTTATTTTCTTTTCTTCTTTCTTTTGTCTTTTTTTAATGCACTATACACACCATTGCCACTGACAGGACTAATTAATCTCATAGAACAGAATTAGAATATAGGCTGATTTACAAATAAATGTATGTTTACGTTGTTTAGTTGGCTAAATGTGCAACATAGTCAACAGACCAATCTTTTGTTTTAGCAGGGTCAAGGGTGATGAACAGACACAGGCACCTGTGGGACAGAATCAGGACTGGAGATACAGATCGGGATGCAGGTGGGAATATAACAGTGCTTAGTTCAAGGTTGTACTTTATTGTTACATCTTGTGTACAGGTATATAAGATTAAATGTATTTTTGTTTGGCTTCCTTACAGACAATGCAGTGGCATAACTATCTATGCCACTGCATAGATATAACTATTCAAAACAACAAAAACACACAGCAAGCACAGCAAACAAAGGGATAGAATAGAGTGCAAGAAAGAGCAATCAAGGAGTAAAGAAAATAGTAACATAGGTACATGTTGTACATGTGCATGTTTTCCCTGTAGTAGAAAAGCTAGTAAACCTTTTTTGTGAACAGCTTCACAGTATAGGTTATGTTCCATACAACACAATTTAGTATAAGAAGAAGGTACAATTTGAGGCTATATGTTCCATATAAGAACGTTGGAAGCATAATGTGTTTTATTATTGATTGTATCAATGTATCATTTGAAAAGGTATGGAGACACATGGGAGACACACCAGCGGAGGTACCACCAGCAGGACAGAAACAAGATGCAGATGTTGGACATCAGGTAACCCATCAGGTAAGCCTTCTGATATAGCAGTGAAGATAGACTCTTTGAGCCCTTAATATTTGAGGATTTTGTATGCTATAATAGTGGCCTATAGTTAACATGCCTACGCCTACATTTGGCATCCTGTGTGTGTGTTATGATAGCCTATATATTCTGCTCAGCATAACTTGAAGCCAAAATATTGTTGTAATTGTAATCGCCCTGATCCGCCTGTTGATGCATTGTTTGCATGGACAAAAATATATTTTAAAATAAAAGTTGTGTAAGATGTAATGTTGTGCCTTTTGTATGTGTGTGTGTGTGTGTGTGCGTGCTTGCAGGGCGTGTGCGTGTGGCCTCACAATGCGTCCGCCAAAGGAATGTAAAACAATTGGTTTCCGGAAAGCCTTCTGTATTTTCCGATCTTGCAAGTTTTAACTGCAAAGCAAGTTCATTCATTATCCAGAACTTTATTTAGACATTGGATCATACATTTCCTAATTTTACCTCATCTGGAATGACTCAAAACTGATTTGGGTTATGACCACTACTTTGAAAATCTGCTTTTCGTCAACCCCCTCAGCAACACATTTACAAGTGAAATCACCTTATACAGCAATGTTAACTGAAATCCTGGTTCATTCAAAACATGTCATTAAGGAGAATGCACAAAAAAACAAATTTAGAATGCAGGTGCATATAGAGTCAGAATCATCTTTATTGTCACATCACAGTTTTACGTAGAAAGTATACCCCCCCTTTGATTATCAGCTGAATACTGTTGTGTGTGTGTGTGTGTGTGTGTGTGTGTGTGTGTGTGTGTGTGTGTGTGTGTGTGTGTGTGTGTGTGCGTGTGCGTGTGCGTTTGTGCGTAAGTTGCACAAATTGCATTGTAGGCACATACAGTAAAATTCAGGAAAAATACGACCTTCCGAAAGAAAGAAAGTATAGTGAATCAGCAACAGGAGGCTTATTTAGAAGTCAGGCCGCATGTTATAAAGCTGAATTGCTTCGTTGATTGGTTTGGTAATCGTTAGATGCTTTAGGCCAGGGAATGCAGGATCCAAGTTTAATTTTGCAGCATTAATCCAAAAAGAAAACAGCATTTAAACAGCAGGGGATCAAGTAATTTCACAATTTTATGTTCTGTGACATTGCACTAAAAAATGTTAAGTGCTGCATTGTTTACAAAAAAAAAGAAAGGAAAAAAGCCTACTAATTTAGCCAAAGGGTGACAGAAATTATTCTCTGCTTTGCTGAAATAAATTGCCTTGTAAAAGACAGATCAGAAACGTATTTAAATTAAAGGCTCAGTGAAGCTGTATTTTGTGTTTTTAATAATTTTGTTTATAGAGGTTTCAGGCAATTTTCCATCACATTTAATGTTTTTATTGTATCTTAAAACAAATGCTGCCTCATTAGCCCACATAAGAAAATGTTTCCCTCTTAAATTCCCAATAGATGATTGGCACTATATCCACAAGTGGTAATTCTACACAATAACAATTTGACTGCATGGAGATGCCATTTGTATTTCACAGTCTTTGAGTATCAACATTCTCAGATGAAAGTTGCCCCACCTATCTGCAGTAAATGTACCTTATAAATGTACAACTGTTTCATTGATTTAGTTACATGTTGAAGTAATTATTCAAGAGAGGGTCATTTGAGGACTCCTAATGTAGCAAAACGGTGTGAGTAAATAATAGCTGTTGGGTGAATAAATTAGAGGGGTGACTGGCAATGTTTCTTTATTTTTCCATCACTTTAAGACCAAGACTCCTGGCAAAACAAAGTCATTGGTTGCAATGATAATGTCATAATCTAAGCAAAAATAGGCCTGAATAATTCACACTCCACTTTTAGGTGTTAGTGAAAACGAATTGAATTGAATTGAAAACAGAGAGATGTGTTGGGCACCAACATAAGGAAGAGTGGGCACTGGGCACCCCGTGTTAAATTGGCGATTTTTCCTAGCTATTTGGACTATACTCCAGTTTTAGATGTCAAGGAAGGTAAGCTATGAATAGGAAAAATCGCCAATTTAACACGGGGGTTCCCATGTTGGTGCCCAACTCCGTCTCCATGGGTGTTGTTGCCATTATAGGCGGATTGCACAACCTGGTTTGAATTCAGTCGTCTTGACGGAACCGCCAAGTCATCACATTGAGATGAAACACCATGGTTTCGATCAGTAATCAATAACAGTCACTGATGATGACCAATACTGTGTGCAGCAGACACTGCAGAGGCAGAAGGCATGGCTGCTGCGCCATGTGCTGGCCCATTTTCAGTAGCGCAAACTACTCGGGTCTATTTTTAATGCATTAAACATGAATGCATTGATTATCGTCTGTTTATAATAATATTAATAATATATGCAAGACAGCTTGGACGACGATCCAAGCAATCTATTTGATTAATTGATAGTCTCTCCTTTCGAGCTGCTTTGCACCGAGAAACGCACAAAATTCACATACCATCATGTGTGTGAATATGCGCTCTAACAAGCACGACAAAAAAAATGCTGCATTTGCAAAATGCTTGCAAAATTGGATACATTCCCTATAATTAATACATGAAAAACAGTAACCTAGAGCTTTACTTGTCCATGTTTAACGAGAACAGTGATTAGGCCTACTGTGAAGACATGGGCCATATCACAATAGCATTTCAATTGCAGTTGATCTGCTTTGGTCAGCACTATACAGTTATTTTGCACAAATCTCAGTCCTAAATATAAGTAGGCCTACACCATGATTTGATTCGCGGGTGCCGGGTGGCAGCCTATCAGTCAAGCATTAAAAGTTAAAAGTGTTAATTAAATACTAAATGAATTGGGCCTATATGTATAAAATAAAATAAAAACATTCTACAGGCTCTCCAGTCCAAATTCTCCAAAAGTATTCTTATGTTATTTGTGTTAATATCAAATGTCGTCGTTGGTCCATTTTAATTTAGCCTATAGATTTGGACAGACGATCAGTGAAAATTGCTTATAAATATAATTAGTAGACCTAATTAAATTTTCGCTCAACCGATAGTCTATCGGTTGAGCGTTCGCTTGTGCGGCTTGAGGACAATCAGTGTAGCCAGGCTATGCTACTCCGACTTCAAACAGAAGGTGGTAGTGTGGTATTTGAAACGATGCGGAAAAATAACCCATGGGTATATATGGCCAATACTGGCAACTTGAACATATCTGTTCTATTTCAATTAAGTCCGTTCCGAATGTTTAATTTTATTATCTATGAGGTAGCCTAATAGGTGCGATGGTATTCATTTATGATAGACGTTATTATTATCATTATGTATTAAACATCTATTCATTTCTGATGTTCCCTTCCCCGTTGAATTAAAGTGAAATCAGTTTCCATGTTCTATTAAAGCAACATAGCAATTGATTGATATATCCATAGTCCAGCAGTAGCATCAAGTCAGCAGTCTATATTTCTAAATTAATCAGATCCCAAAGACACCGTGATTGGGAACAACTTTAAAATGATTTGCAACGTCAATAGTTATCTTCCTTTTACAGGCGATATATGGCTGTAACGTAAAACACCATGCATGCAGGCTTCTTATAAAAAATAAATTATAATGTGCTTGTTTTCTATTATCTGATCTTGATGCTATAGCAGCCATATAGGGCTTTTGTTTCTTTTTGGCTTCTGACAAGATGCAGGGGGACTATATAAAAAGGAGAGAATTGAAAGAGCCGATGGATGCCCTTTGGTTCTTTTGTTTAAAGTAGCTCTCCTTTCAGGCAGAGCGTTCATCCGTGTGATTTCTAACTTGTAGTTACGTATTATTAATTGATCCTGAAACTGAGCTGCGAGTGAGCCTGTCCTGGAGGGCAATAGCATAATGGCCTATCGTGGGAAATGTGTAGTGTGGCAACGTAAAATGCAAATACACCGTATTTGTCAGTAAAGCTGACAAATCGTTTTTCTATGACTTCACGACGATAAACTCAAACTGGTATAGGCTACTGAATTTGTCGGCGTCTTTGACTTTGGAACAGCAGCAGTTGGTGTGTGTGTGTGTGTGTGAGTGTGTGTGTGCATGTGCTTATGGGGTTGAGGTTGCTCGTCCCAGTCCCCCGTTGACATTTTAGGAATGATAAAAGTTCCGCCTTGCCTGGAGCTACAGCCTGGCTGGAGCCGCGTTCGTCTGCGGCAGATTGCCTTTGCTCATTATAGCAATTATTTTACTCCAATTTAACCCCTGCCTGAAAGGAAGGAACGCCAAGAGAAAGCCTTCAAAACTACTGTGAGAGTGGCCTGTAATTTCCCCCCATATCTGATACCTGTTTTGTTAAAGTCTTCTTGATAGCAGCAATTGACTGAACATTTATTAAGCTTAAAGCCCATGCTCTCCTCTGCGCTCCCAGGAATGTCAAGTGCTACATTTATGTGTTGAATGACATGCATGCTTCTCCACGCTGTAGTGTCATCTGGTTCATTTTACACTCGAAATACTACATAATGACACGCTAGCGAATCGTTTACAAGCAATTTGGCTCTAGAACCAATCTCTTGCATTTATCAGAGTGTTTTGAAGTTGTCGATACTGGTCTACCTCCCCGCCCCTTGAGCTCTTCTGGCGCCAACAAAATCTGGGTTAGTTATTTCAAAGCAATGGGCAACAGCTGTAGAAATACATTCCACGTTTTGCTTTAGTGCAATGACATTTGACAAGTTTAAATTCATGGTCATCTAATAGGCCTATCCTAGCACGCACTGTGACATGATATAGGACGTGTAGCCCATATACAGTATAAATGTGAGAGAAGTAAATGAAAAGTATTATACAACAATTCTTCTACAGAATCCAGTTGTATATGTAGTAAAATAATTCACTTAAGGTTTTGTGGAATAGGCCTAGGAGGCATGCATGTTTGTTTTGGGTCACATGTTCAAGTCTACACAAGATGCACTAACCTGCTGGAGACATCCTGCAGGAAAATAATATTGATATTATTAGCTATAGCTATTACAAGTGTTAATATAAAATAAATCCAACCATCAGAAATTACAACAGCTTATTTTCATACTTATTTTCTGTGTAATTAAGTTAAAGGTTTTATGTTTAGACAAACCCTGCATATAAGTACGTCCTCTCGAATGTATAAGCCCAAAGTCAGAGGATCTCTTTAACTTAAAGCCATTGATCATTGTCTCAAAAATACATATACAATTATAAAATATTTAATTTCTTAAATCAAATAATAGTTTTTCTCTTGTGTTTAATCAACGTATAGTCGACGTCATTGTTAAGTGAAGTGTCAGTCAAAACGAACAACTGCTTAATGAAAAAGAATAAACAATTTATTGTTAATTTATGTCACAAATATATTCATAATATAAATGAGGATATTCTTCAAATATACATTATTTTACAGTACACAAATCCCTTCCAAAGGGAATCATTCCAACAACAGACAGTGCTGTTATAAAAAAAATGCTGTGGTTCTCCAATTTAGCAAAGAGCATTCATTGACACACTGGAATCAGACTGGATTCAACAAACAAACTACTAAACGCATTGATATGAATGCAAACGGTGTGTGTGTGTGTGTGCGGTGTGACAGCAGTCCACATTAAGTGATGAGAGCCCAACCTACCTGCTGGGGTTCTTATGTTTGTTGGTGCAAAACGTCAGGGTGTGCGTAAAAGTTTGTTATTGCCTTTGCATAATAGCCCTTGTTGTAGGTGACATGTAGTCTAACTATAGCCATCATGGACCGTGGCGTGGCGAGTGACGGTTTGACACACATTTTTGCTGTGGCAATATAGCCTATAACTTGTCCATATAGGCCTACTTGGCTGTCCAGGCATGATAAGTCAAAGGCTTATTTAGAACCAAGTCTTTCTCCACTCCTTGAACTTAATGGCGTATAAAGAAGCGGCTGGACCGGGTGGTCTTTTCCGCGTCAGCTTGATTGCAAAATGAGGTGTTGTTTTCAGGCAAGGTGGTACATGCTGTATCCGACGTGAGCAGCATAGAGACCCATCGGGGAAACCGGCAACGAGTGGTGCCTCTGGAATGGATGGGAGCCGCCGTAGGACGGGACGTGCGCACCGAGCGGAAAGGAAATCCCGAAGGCCGGGGGAAGCATGGGCTTGGCTGCCATTTTCAGTTTCTCTAGTTCTGCCTCCTGGAGCCGCTTGGCTTTGGCTCTCCGGTTCTGGAACCAGATCTTGACCTGCGTCTCCGTCAAGTTGAGGGAGCTGGAGAACTCGGCGCGCTCGGCGATGGAGAGGTACTGCTTCTGGCGGAACTTTCTCTCCAGGGCGAGCAGCTGGGACGTGGTGAACGGAGTCCGGGGCTTTCTGTTCGTCTTGTGTTTCCTCAGTGGACACGCAGGGGGGCTCAGCCGTCCTGGAAAAATAAAAAATACATGTTAGCACTATACAACAAGCCTGTATACGTATATAACGTTTGACAAAGCTAGTAGGCTGGCTATTCACATTGCGATGGCTGTTGATTTGAAGACAAATCAAAACAAAGCATAAAATAGTCTACTACAAATGGTGATATACGGGTTTTTACGCATGCCGAGGAAAAAACAAAACAAAGTCTATTAAACTTACTTGGCGGCGTGGGAGAAAACCGGGGGCTCTGTATCCAAGAACTCCTATCGTTACTGTCCGGGCTCTCCGGTTTAATCAACACGTCGTCTTGCATGTTCATGATGTCGCCGACTGAAAACGACGAGCCCTGCATGGTCAAAGAAGAGGTAACCGTGGAGTCTAAACCCATCCTCGGGCCGTGCGCTTGGGAAGTCCCGGCGATCATGGTCGACGGGTCTGCGGGCGATGACAAGTCCCTGCTCGGCTTCCTGTCAGCCATCAGCGCTTCCACGCTGAACGGGAGAATGGCATGAACCTTCGGCTTGTTATTCCCCGTCGTCTCCTGATCCGCTGCGGAGCCCATCAGGCTGGTCTGCATCTCTCCTCTGCTTACGAGAACCGATCGAGAGGCAACAATGTCCTCCGTCTTCAAGCCAACAGTTAAAGCTGACATGGCGACAGTTGGGGCCATACACAGGTCCCACTTCTACTTGGAGGTAAAAAAATAAATAAATAAATAATACAAAAAAATAATAATAAACAGTCGTGGGGTACCGTGGAGAATGTCGCAGAAAGTTGTGCTTGCTCCTATCGTGACGGCATCCTCATGTTTATGTGACAGAATTGGCGTGCACTGCTATAAGGCAGGCGTGGAGAGCCCGCGGACCAATCAGAGACGAGAGGAGGCCGGCTGATTCCACTCCAGCAACAGACTCGGCTATTTGACTGGGAAAGTAAACAATAAGTTATTTTACAACACAGTTCAGATAAACCCGAACCAACTCCTTGACAGCATTCATTAACGAGCTAATTTCCACTAAAACGTTTAAACCGACATATGATTGTACTGATAGGCTTACTTGTAGGTTACAATTAATGCCATGGGCATGTTGGCCTATATATTGAGGTTTTAAGAACAGTTTAAGTTTTTAATCTATATAGCCTAGACTGACATGCCTATTTTTTTTTCTCTTTCTAAGATCTTTTTTTTTTTACTATTCCCAAAGTCCATGGAAAATGTAGGCTATCTGTTATTTCTGAAGGAAAATCATTCGGTATGGCTATTATATGCTAAAACTTGAAATGGTAGGGGAGTCTGTGCAATATTGCACAACAGTTTACTGCCTTCCTTTATGCGATGGGTCTCTTGCAGTGCGCTGTTTATTGATGGCTGCGGGGCTCTAATCAGATTGAAACACACAGGCCTTCGCAGTCATTTAGGGGTAATTATCGGGCTTGGGGGAGGGATCACTGGGATTTTTTCCCTTTGACTACATCCATTAAAGTCAAAAATTATGTGGAGTCGAGGAAGGGGGGAGGAAGTAGCGTGTATAGCCAACGGAAGATTTAACGCAGGACTGTCACTGATTTACCTGGCTATTTAAAGTATAGGCTAGGCCGCTATAGCCATATAGTGCTCTTCTTTATTAATATTCTCTTGGTGTTAAAATAATATTCTCCAACTTCTCCCGTTGGGCATGTTGTCATAAAATGTCATATGTTGCCATTAACTTTAATTCCATCGCTATCCAAAAATGTTCCTTTCTCTCATTTCATATTCAAACACTTGCTTTAGAAAAACCCTAATGAAAAGATGAAACTATTCTCCTATTTTGCGGTGTAGTTCGTTCTCAGGAAAACGTATGCGTTGCTAATTGCTAAGCATAAACAATCTGTCACGATTTGTCAGTCTCCCTAATAGGCAGACAAGTTATGTTGTTTTTAGGCGCCAGCAGCGGCGTGATCAAAGCACTCGACTTTAGGGAGACTATTGAAAAAGTTGAACCCGCATCAAGAGTGCAGCCCGCCTCCTCCTTCACCCGCCCTAGCCCTGGGACATTAGGCTATTCAGAATGAAAAATTAGCTTTCTCAGCCGATCGCACGCCATTTCCAACTATTCAAATGAGCGCTAGAGCTGGTGTAATAGTAGGCTACTCTCAGAAAAGGTCAGCGCTTCCCACTAATTATTTTTCGAGAAGAGCCCCTTTACTGAAAAAGATTCCTCAGTTCCTTGCAGGCTATGTGGTGATTAAAAGTTAGGACGCTGTACCCGAGTGTAAATTCTTCACTTTAAGCTGTGTAATTACAACATTCAAACTGTCATAGAGATTTAAGAGGGATGCTCTGCCTCTGACATAATAATAGATAGACAGTTACGCCATTCTCTGCGTGGAGCCGTGGAGGATAATGTGAGAAATGTGTGTGAGGGGTGACCTTTGTTTCTCAGTCAAGTTGACCACAGCAGAGCCGATCATAAAATTACATGCAATGCGTAATTTAGCATTTCCTTAATACCGTACCCGGGTTCCATGATGAGTCGTAGTAGTCTACACATGTGCAGCGCAGTTTGGAAACACTTAAGATCATAACATGCAGTGCGTGCGGCGCTGCGTGTTGTTCACCGCGTTGCCTCTTTGAAGTCGCCGGGTCTGCAGCGCTCCTATGCACGTTTGATGTTGTGTCCCCTCTCTGCTTGGGGCTTTGCGCGCCGCGCACTTAGTCATTCTCTCTCTCACACACACAAACACACGCACACACACACACACACACACACGCACGCGCGCGCACGCGCGCGCCAACTCGTAAAGTGGGTCTGCGTAAACACAAATAGGCGCACACATGAAATACATTAGCGTGTCTTCTATACCATTGCATCAGTTCAGTTCCTCAAATATGTTTCACTTTCTGTGCTGCATGCATGGTTTAAAGGGGGGACTCTATTCCGTGCAGACAAAGGGGGCTAGATTCCCGAATGCAAATTCCACCTGGAAGTGCGCCGTCAAGCTAGAGCTATCTCCACTAGTATCTGCACTTGCGGTTCACTTTATTTGCGTTGTGAACATAGGGATAGTGCGTGTTTGAAAAACAATGTTGGTGACAATTAGCATCCCAAACACTGGCCTTTGAGAAGAGTGATGTGCCATGCAGTAGAGTAGACGATTACCATAGCGTTTCATTTAAAAACCCGGGGCAACAAATGAGGGTTGAGCCGAGATACAAAACAACTGTAAGCCTCATAGGCCTTTGTTTAGCTTCATAAACTACCTTTGATTCCGAATCAAGAGGCAGGGACGCCGGACAAAGGGCCATTGTTGTCTCCTCTTGAACGTTGTCTTAACCCTTTTCATGCAAAGTCTGTCAATTTGGACTTAAAAGACATAAAAGGCCCTGTTGATGTCAAAAAGGCATTTTAGGCTAAATATTTGCACTTGTTGAAAGTAAATTACTTTCGTCTGGACAATGACTCGCGCGCACCATGAGAGTATATTAACATTCAAATGTAAATGCCATCTACTACAGTTTATCTTAGAGCAAAATAAATAAACACGGTAATAAATAAATAGGTTGGAAAGTGCATTTCTATTCAGTCACTAAAATGATTTGATTCATTTCTGTCACATCATGACCGCTGAGGGTCAGGATCTTGATGCGCGCAGCATATGAGTGGGTTGAAGTTAATTTGATCGCGATATTATGATGCAGTTTAGGAAGATGAAAGGGACGGCCGGCAGTCTCCTCCAAGATCGCCATAATTATAGATAATGTATCCTATTTCAAAGCAATTAGCGCAATCAGGTGGAACGAGGCACTTTGCTGCCAGTAAGCAACAATGGCTCACGGTCATTTAAGCTTCAAAATGCCATTCACACTCCAAAGCTCACAGGTCTGCTTGCAGTCCATTGACTCATGTGAATTTAGCAGGTGTATGTGTTCAGAATTCATATACCCTCTAGGCCTAATGTTAAGACCCCCTTCCGCACAAGCACATGCGCGCGCGCGCGCGCGCGCACACACACACACACACACACACACACACACACATACACACACACGGACACACACGCACGCACACATACACACACACAGTCACACACACGGACGGATGGATGGACGGAGTGCAAAACATACTCTCCCCATGCCTTCGGGGAGACATTCGTCCCATTCGTTGTTGTTGCCCACTTATGGGTCACAACAACCC
>OOFJ01117816.1:0-11779 GCA_900323375.1 Benthosema glaciale | reverse complement strand
TGTTGGACAGGTTGACCACAACCAGCAGCGCGTTGTAGCACAGGCCCACCGGGAAGCACACCTATAGGGACACGGGACCATAGGAAAATGACATGTTACACCTCATCTACGCAGGCAATGGGCGAGCGTTCTGACAGCGATATTGCGCGAAAAAACTGTCCCGATATGGAACGCCGTTCGTTGCGACGTAGCCTGAACCAATCAAATAACCAATAAATAGTAGCGTGTAGTTCTCAAACAATAAAAGTGTTTGCGCCCCACGAAACCTCACTCAAGTACAGACTCTGTGAGCGAATATGGGAAGAGTGGACAACTCGCGGGATGTCAGGACAGTCTCATTGAAAAACTTCTAGGCCAATCTAATGAGATTTCATCATTCGCTTGCATGCATCGCTGGCAGTGTAGATGAGGTGTTACGGTTATTGTGGCAAAAATAATTTAGATTAACGATAATATCACATCAAAAATAACAGATCTACAAGCTCAACCAACGCTAATTCATCCCGTATGACGGACATTTAAATTGAAATGACCGTGATGGTAGAATAAATTGTGACCTTTTTTTTTTTCATCATAAACAATAATAAAGATTATTACGGTCCCCCATATTCCTTGTACTACACACCATGAGGTAGAGCAGTGAGAAGACGGACAGGATGAGGCCGAAGTCCTGGCAGAGGCGTTGGTCACTGCTGGCGGCGCCGGCGTCTGTCTCGTTGTGGACCAGGCAGCTCCACATCGCTGGGCCACGACGATGGAGAGACCACGTTCACTGGCTCGACTGGAAGACCACAGAAGAACATTAGTTAGAGCTCACTGGCTCGACTGGAAGACCACAGGAGAACATTAGTTAGAGCTCACTGGCTCGACTGGAAGACCACAGGAGAACATTAGTTAGAGCTCACTGGCTCGACTGGAAGACCACAGGAGAACATTAGTTAGAGCAGGCCTGTCTCACTGGCTCGATTGCAAACCGGAGGAGAGAACAATTTATTTCTTACCAGCCGCGGCTGGTTAGTGATTGATATACGAGAACTTCACGCCAGGTGAAGTAGTTCACCGGCGGCCATCTTGCTTCGGTCAGTCAGTACAGTATGTTCTATGGCAGCTCAAACAAAAATAGTCATAACTCGCTCAAATCTTGACGGATTTACAAACGGATTGGTTTATTACAAATGGTATGGTTTCCGCCGCAATTGGTGTATGAATGTGTGTGTGAATGCGTGAATGTAATGCACTATGTCAAGCGCCTTGGATAAAGGCGCTATATAAATGCACCATTTACCATTTACATTTTATCTGTGGGGGTCCAACACTTTTGCATGCGTGGCTAGCGCCGTCCATTGACTCCCATGTATTTGTACTTCGCCTTCAATAGTCACACACACTTCCGGTTGTAATGTGTGAAGTTGCAGTGTGTTCCTATCACGCGTGTTGTTATTCTATCATCATCGTGGATGGTGGTGTGTTGCCCGCGATGCGATCCGAAACGACAATGGGCGTCTAAATGGACTATGGTTTTCTCTGGGACCCGGCGCCAGGACTATCTATTGGAAATAATGGCTGGAGAATAAACAACGAAGCGTTCATTTCAATGAGAGCCGTAGCCATGCGATCCCATGCCTGGAGGGACATAGCAACGTGCCTAGCACCCGAGCGTTCCAGCGGTAAGTTTGAGCGTCTGGTTAGATTTAAAACAAACAACCGGCGGTAAGCGTGTTAATTACCAGCTGCATTATTATTATCAGTGAGCTATAACTGCCTCTGTGTCCATTTCAGCGCAGTCGTTTTTAAATTATTATTGGATTAAATTAGATTAATCAAAGACAAGTTTCCTCGTTTTGACACAGGAGGGTTGTGAAGAGAAAAAAATATGTTTTTGTCCCTTGGCAAAGGTTTTGTTAAAAGAACCTCAGCTAGCCATCTTAGATCAAACCTGATTAGAGAAGAAATGGAACCCTTAGCCAGGTACCAGTGCCAACATTTACTGTCCACTGTCGTTAGGCTTTGTGGAATTAACGAAAAACAACGAAAAACAACAGCTATCTGTAGTCGACCGAATTGGAAGTTTAGTTTTTCAAAAGTGGGGCATCTGGTATCTGGCAAGTGTTGTACCGTGGTGGGGAGACTCGGAGAGGGAACAGGCAAGCCCTCTTTAACACAAACAGGCCAGCATGCAGCAGACACGGCATGGCTATTATGCCTGGAGTAACACTGTTAATTTCACTTCACTGCATTTGACTGGCTGAATCAGAATTCCTCACAATAATGTTTCGTTTGCTAGTTTGGACTTGGAGAAAAAGAAAAAAAAAAACACTTTCAGGGAAACACACTAGCTAATGCCACAGTAAAATTCTCAGATTAAATTTGAGATGAGTGAATCAAAAATAGACTAATATATAGACTAATAGACCCGTAATATAATGGTCCATTCGGTTACATTTTTTACAGTTAAATGAACTGAGGATTTCCCTGTGTTGTGTAGACGAACTGAACTGAGGCCCTTATTGTTGTCGAAGAATACAAAACAACATTTGTTTGACACCTCAGCAAACCTCTCTCTCTCTCTCTCTCTCTCTGTCTCTCTCTCTCTCTGTCTCTCTTGTCACATGCAGGGTCTCTCTACCGCCTGTGGAGAGTTGCCCTTTTGCCTTTGTGAGATGATCAGGCGACCAGATAAAGAACTCTCTCCTTCACTAGAGGGCTGACTTGTCTTCTTTACAACCTGCTTTGTCTCCAATCTCCATGCAGTCACCGATGTGACCGAAGCACCGTCTCTGTTCAGAGTCCCAGAGCTGTGGTTCCCAAAGTGGGGTCTGGGGACCCCCGGGGGTCCTTGAGGGAGTTCCAGGGGGTCTACAGCTAAATGATAGTTTGGAACCAAATGGGCCCTTATGGGTCTGTAACTCAGAGAGTGTACACATGGAACCAAATGGACCCTAAACAGGCCCATTTGGTTCCATTTGCACACTCTCAGAGTTAAATTAACACAGTACATTCACATTTGGTACCGTTATTATTTATTAAGTATGTCTTGATGTCAATACTTTTATACTTTTTTACTGCATTACATTTTGAATGTTTACTTGTAATAGAGTATTTTTGTATTGCAGTATTGATACTTTTACTTATTACTAAAAAGTACTTCTTTCCAACACTGAATGTGACGCAGGGTCAGTGTGACCTGACTGTGAGGCTGGAGTTCAGCTTGAGGTCAAAGAGAAGTACGCGCGCACGCACACACGCACGCACGCACGCACGCACGCGTGTGGGGAATGGGTTCACTATAGGCAACGAAAGTCTGCTGAGGCTGCTAATTAAAAACAGTTATGTAAACCCCCCCCCCCCATCCTAACTCAACCTCCCACACTGGAGCACACTCAACAAAGATTATATATTACGGTATAAAAGATGCATTAATTTAGTCAGCAAAAAAAAGCATGTGAAAGCATGAGCAGATGAACAGACTTTGATGGATGTGAATTCAATTTGGTGAGTAGGTCTAAGACTAGAGACACAGCGACGCAGAGCAGAAATAAAGGTCCCTGCAGTGCGTGCTGCACACTTGCTGCGCTTTTGGGGATTTTTCCACCGTTTGATCCGAAAAGCGTGTACAGTCTGCAAGGACCTTACACTTACAGTACTAACCCATTTAGACCTGAAAAAATGGCTTCTATAATTCCTGACAGTTTTCTGAAAAACCATTGTTTAGTGGCGCTCAACCTATTTCATGTCAAGGAGCCCCAGAATTACTATAATGTAATTGGCCGCCGACCCCCATCTCAAAATATGTTGTTCCAGGGACCTCCCAGAAGCAAAGATTTGAGTTAAAAGCGTTCACTGGGACAGAATATATATTCAAAGATTTGCACCACATTTTCACGATTTAAAAAAAAAAAAAAGATCTACAAGCTTGTGGCGTGGCACTCGGTGCTGTGCTACGAGTTTGTAGATCTGCTATTTTTAATAGCCAAAGTATAACATATTGCTTTATCCACTGTCATTTGGTGCTTGTCTGGTGGGGGGGCATTCAATGGAAAAAAGGTGAACTAAGAAACCATCAAATAAATAAAGTAAATGTTAAGTTATAACTGTGACGATTTCCCGGAACATATTTAAGTGCACTATAGTACTACTACTACTAGTGGTCGGTGGGGATGAGGTTTTTTGTTTGCAGGCTGAGGAAAGATGCCAGTAAAAGAGGAACATTCTTCCGTCCTTCACTAACTTACGTAACGCCACTACAGAGGGCCTGTTTTGGCCTCGAGACACACATGCACGCACGCACACACACACGCACGCATGCACGCACACACACGGTCCCTCCTCCTCTCTACCTCTCTGTGAGACACACTACAGTAGAGTGTAGAGAGAGAGAGAGAGAGAGAGAGAGAGAGAGAGAGAGAGAGAGATATACTACAGTAAAGGGGAGAGAGTGTAGAGTTACTCTGTACAACAACCTGGCTCTCTCTCACACACACACACACACACACACACACACACACACACACACACACACACACAGTTCTCAACTTCTCTCCCTTCAATCAGGACAGGAAGACTGGGTCAACCACTTGTACACACGCCTCAGTGTGAGTGACCACCAGCAGTGGCGGAAAAGTACATTTACTTAAGTACTGTACAAGGAGTACAAGTTTGAGGTAGTTGTACTTTACAACATTTACAATTTGCAATCCTTTTGCTTCTACTCCACTACGTCTCGCATGCAAATATTATGCTTTTAATCCACTACATTTTATCTAACAACTGTTACTAAAGCCACCAACACTCACACACACCACACCACACCACACAGGAAGCAAACCAGCAGTCATACTGAGATTTGCAACACAGATTCTCTCTAGCTCAGTGGTTTTCAACCGATTTTGACCCAGGGACCACCAACCCGACTAAGAGTAACCTGGGGACCACCACTATTCTGTCGGGTGGGTCCAGACTCCATCATGATCCACCCCACACAATACTAGATCAAAATAACAATTATTTGACAATTGTGTAGAGTTCTTGTTAATTAAGTAATGCAGATCTTTAACAATGATCTAACTCTTGAGAGTGTAAAATGACGTGTGAAAAGGACCGTTGATATTCATTTCATGTCGCCTTGGAAGTCATGTTGCCTTGCCCTCCTACCTACCGTACCTACCGCACACTCCCATGAGATTCCGCCTCCAACCTTGCATGCAGAGACATACTGTACCCGAAATACAATATCATTGATGTTATCAGCCATCTCCGTCTTATCTCTTGGAACATGAATAATAATGAAATCACATCAAACAGGCTTTTCTACTGTATTCTTTCATGAAAAAAACAAATGTATCGAAGCACCTATTCGTTTGCAAAAGTGCAAACTTACCATATTACCGGTAATAAGAGCTTATTCGCTGTGTCCCAACTCCCAACTAACTCCCATATGCTCATGTGAACAACAGTAATAATATAGCTCGGTATGAGGCAATTGTTTCCACAATTATCCATAATCACATAAATACAACTATTTAAGGTATCATATTTTTATACTTGGTGGCGACTGTTTATAGTATGAAAGAGCATGTCTGTAAGAATAACAACCAACAGATCTTAAGAAAAAGGTGGCCAACTTGCTGTCTGGCTAAATTATGTTTGATAAAACACAGTCACCCATTGCTTACTGAGTCATAACAAGGCACCTCTACAACCACTAGTATGTGTCCAATTAAACAGATTGGCTGGAATCAGCCTTTCTGAACAAGTCGGCCTAGAGGTGTGCATAGTTGAGCTGTTACTCACTACGTTGAGTTAGCCCTGAAACATGACTGTCAAGAATTATCATGACAGTCATGCTGCGACTTGATCCAGTTCTACGCGGATCGCTACATTTACATTCAAAACGTGTATATACATTCCGATTTCAAATATAAAGTAGTGACAAATTATCCCACGGGTGAAACTTGCTGGTACAGCAATTTATTAGCATTGCTGGTTTCCGCGTTGTTTAATAAAATGCATTTTTAGCCGACCGCCTCGGCTACTTTTCTGAAACGGGTTAAGTTCGGAAAACTCAAAGTTGCACACCGGGAGCACACTCTCCTATTAGCTTGTATTGGCAGTGCGGTCGGCGTGCCTATATCGAACACGCCCAGTGTTTCAGAGTGCCACACCGACCGATAGGGGCGCGTAGTTGAAAGCCTATGGCAAAAAAAACAGCTCGGATAAAAATGCCCTTTATTAAACAACACGGAAACCAGCAATGCTAATTGTTGTACCAGCAGATTTCTAACACCCGTGGGACAATTTGTGACTACTTTATATTTGAAATAGGAATGTTTATGTACACGTTTTGAATGTAAATGTACCGATCCGCGTAGAACTAGATCAAGTCGAGCCATGACGCTTATGAAGTACGAGCGTCATGTGAACCATGGCTATACGTTGAGTGTGTTGATTATTCCTTTCTTTTAGCAGTGTTGGCAGTATTTTTGACATTTTCTGCACCCCCTGGTGGACACATTTTTAGACATAGTGACAGGCATACTGTATATACTGAGTGACAAACAGCCTCATTCCAATAGTTCCACACTTGCGACCCCCCCTCCAGGACAGGACTCTGTAATGGGACTGTTGTCAGAGGGCAACACCAGGAAAACGGCTCATTCACGTTTAGTTGATAAATAACACTACACTGGCTGTATGCGATATTAGATGTGGCTCATCTGAACTTTTCACACTAACTCATGTCAAAAACGGCTAGTTGAATATTCCCAGAAGGTGAGGTATTGCTCCAGGCACGTCTCTCTCTCTCTCTCTCTCTCTCTCTATCTCTCCACCCCACAGACTTCATGATGTTGTGAGAGAGTGTGTGACGCACATGTGCTTGGCGTTCCTAGCGTTTTGGGAGCCAGCTCCGGACGGACGGACGGGCCGGGCCGGCTGATGGGAGTTGTGTGACATGCTGTAGCGGAGCCCACACCCCTCATATATCCTTACTGGAATTTACAGCCGCTTCTCAGAATGTACCGAGTGATGTCACATGATTCTATGCCTATGACGGAGTGTAGTAATGGTAGTAGTAGTGGAGAAAGCAAGAGGTATTCTATGGAAGAGCCGGGGGGGACGGGACGGAACGACAAAAGCACATTACATGACTCAGGATTTTGAATGTTGTGAATGTGCAACTGTGTCAATGTTGAGAGATAATGTTGTGACACAATCCTGTTTGTATGAGGGCACGGGAGGGGATGTTGAAATCGAACACATATTATCAACATGAACCCATATGTCCCCCTATTCTGTGCATGTCATAATAATGGCGAACATTTGGCAGAGCGAAAAGCTGACTATGAGTCACTTTTTGGGGGGCAACAAGCTTGTAGATCTGCTGAATTGGTTCATTGCATTAAGACTTGGAACGCATAGCTTTTAACCACTTTAACCATTATTTTAAACTTTAGCTGTTGGAAAAATAGCAGATCAGTGGTACAAGCTGATAGATCTGCCTTTTTTTTAAATTGTGAAAGTGTGTGCACATTTTCGATTATATAATATTTCACAGCGAACATTTTTAACTCAAATAAATCTTTGTATCTGGGGTCCCTGGAACAACATATTTTGAGATGGGGACAGATACATATCGTTATAGGGTCCTTGACATAGAAACACATAGGTATTTCAGAAAACTGTATTTCTTTTTTATTTCTTTTATTTTTAGAATCTACTGCTTTGGCAATTGTAATAAGTTATGCTATCACAGTGTAATAATAATGAAAAGCCAAGGTCAATATATTACATCAATATATTACTAGTATCACATTACTGCCCAGTGCCCAATACTGATGGTAGAGTATGTGAATACGATATAACCAACACATTTGGTTGGAGGTGGACCCTTGGTGTCTGTTTGGACACCTGGTTGGTAATGCCAATAAAGTTATTTGAAGCAGATGATGCACTGGATGCGAGAACAATTACATTTCCTCGTCTCGTTTTCTCTTCTCTTCAAGGCTTGCTTACAGTTAGAAGTGATGCTCATCTAAATAATCTGTTATTTTATACTTGAAGCCACTTAAGTCTACTGTTACAGTTTTCACATAGATCTAATTCTGTACACAGTCCACAATGTCCAGTCGTCCACTGAATTTAAATCTCCTAAGCCTGTGGTAAAGTACTCCTAATGAATTACAGACGCGTACATCAATGAGGTGTCCACCGACCGTATCCAATATGTTTTGAAACAATAACCACTGGGATGAGTGGCAGAACACATCCTGAAAAAAGATTTTTAAGTATAAGACAATATACTGTACAGGCACACAGCACCTGCAAACAGTCTCAGTATAATTTTCATTCTCTGAAAAATGATAAGAAGGCTGCAGCAATCAGTTTGCAGTCGGCTATTACTTTCATTTTGTGTTTTCATTCCCCCGAAAATGATGAGAAGGTTGCATAACTGTTGTTTAGGTGCCAGAGAAATGACTGGCCACTGAAAAGCACATCGGGGGAAATTGAAGACAGACAATTCAGATGGTTTCGCGGCAGGAACGCTGGATAGCAGCATTATTTAGGGAGATTTCATGCAATCCAGTAAAGCAGTGGTTTTCGACCCTTTTCATATGAAGGACCATCATTTATTTGGCATTTGAGCCACGGACCACCATTTGATGAGATTTAGACTTGCTGTTGGCACCATAGGAGAGACAACAGGCAAACATTGATCAAAATGACAATTATTCTACATTCTCTAATTGTGTAGACTTGTAAAGTAATGCTGATGTTTAACAATAATGTGACACTCTATGAAATGAAACCTTTTCACTCAGTTTCATTTGATTTTACAATGAGTAAAAGATCTATAACGGTTAATTTGGTTACCAACTCCATTTAGCTGGGGACTACCTGGAACCCCCTCAAGGACCACTGGTTGAAAACCACTGCAGTAAAGGTACTACACCTTATAGTGCAGTCAGATTATTATTTTTTGAATAAATTGCCATTTACTTTCTTGGCATGGGCCTATTGTTATTGAGCCAGCATAATAAAATAAATGCCTGCACGGAAGGCAAAGACTTGACGCTCTTTGGATGCAAAAACAGATGATTTATCCCATTAACATCGGGAAAGCATCATGTGTTATTTAAAATTTTAGCACTGGCTATTCAAAAATAAGCAGATATACAAGCTCAGAGCTTGTACATCTGCCTGAATGTTTATTATTTGTTTTGTCTTTGTTTCATGGCATGGACCCCCAAATCGACATTTATTAGCCCA
Organism: Benthosema glaciale; assembly: GCA_900323375.1. Taxonomy (NCBI): domain Eukaryota; kingdom Metazoa; phylum Chordata; class Actinopteri; order Myctophiformes; family Myctophidae; genus Benthosema; species Benthosema glaciale. The sequence goes on along the minus strand of OOFJ01117816.1, from coordinate 2,515 downwards.
CGGACCCTCATGTGAGAAGCTATGCCAGGGACCCCCAGTTTGGCATGCATTAGGCTACGGACCCACATGTAATGGCATTTCATTTTCTATCTCTGGGACCCCAGGTTATATTGTAAAATCACTGCTAATTTAACTCTGAGAGTGTATAAATGGAGCCAAATGGACCCTGTACCTGACTATCATTTAGCTAGGGACCAGCTGGAAGTCCCTCAAGTTCCCGCTAGGGTTCCCGGACCCCACTTTGAGAGAAAATGTTATAAGGGATAAACAAGTGCGTAGAAAAAAGGCAGATGTTTTTGCACGTTTATCTAGTAGCGTTTAGCGTTTATCTTTGACCAGTGTTCTGGATAGAGGCTCATCATCAGCAGTGCTCTATAGCGTTTATCTTTGACCAGTGTTCTGTATAGAGGCTCATCATCATCAGCAGTGCACTGTAGCGTTTATCTTTGACCAGTGTTCTGGATGGGGGCTCATCATCAGCAGTGCACTATAGCGTTTATCTTTGACCAGTGTTCTGGATAGAGGCTCATCATCAGCAGTGCTCTATAGCGTTTATCTTTGACCATTGTTCTGGATAGAGGCTCATCATCAGCAGTGCTCTATAGCATTTATCTTTGACCAGTGTTCTGAATGGGGGCGTGGCTGACATAATGCAATGCCTTGTTGCTACTACTAACTAACTTGGCTGTCTTTCCCGTAGGCCTACAGGAAAGAAGAAAATACAGTCCAGTTCAATGGTCAGCACAAAGCAGGCTTACACTCATTAAGCCACAGCATGTGCACGCACACACGCAACGCAACGCAACGCAACGCACGCACGCACGCACGCACGCACGCACGCACACACCCTCTGTCTGCGGGAGGTCACATGGATATGAAGTTAACTATGACTAAGGTAAAACCTCAGAGGTTGGCCAGCCCAGTAGTGGTTCTCAAAGTGGAGTCTCAGGAGTCCTTCCATGGGGACCCCCAGGGGCCCTTCAGGAAAATTAGTATTATTTGGGGGTCCAAGACATGAAAACGTTTGTTAAACACTGGGGTAAAGGCTACTTGACTCGGTGAGCTGTTGACAGGTGTGATTATGGTAGGCTCATCAAATGCACGCAACATGAATTAAAAAAAACAATGGATGTAGGTGGTGGAAAAGCAAGTATGCCTATTCCTACTACTCAAATATTTGTACTTCTACTCCATTACATCTCAGAGGCAAATGTTATAGTCTTTGTATTGAGTCATATTTGAAATGTACTGTAATTCTCCAAACTAATTCAATCAATCAATTACTGTATGTACAAAAACAAACAGCCCATCTACATGGTCATTTTCAAAAGATATATAACTTAACTATAAGACTTTTACTTGTAAGAAAGTATTTCTACATGATTGCAGTATTGACACTTTTAAAGAAAAAAAAAGTGAGTAGGCTACTTTTCCCTCCACTGGACAGTCAGGTGTACAGTACTGGTTGCATCACTACTAATAGCCACTGGTCTGTATATAGCTACATGTGTACCACCATTACACTGTAAGGACCTATAGTTGTGCTATTTAAACGTTATTCATATACTAACTTCACACGAAATAACAATGGCAAAGTATCAAACATGCTACATACTGTAAGTTAGAAACAAAAAAAACGTGCTAGCTTCTTTTTAAACGTTAATCCAGGGTGCATATGTATTATCAACATAACGACTAGACTATACAGGCTATATTATTATGAAAGCAAAGTGCATAAACCTTAAGATACTGTTAAAGCTTTAATGTATCCGCCTCATTTCATAAAACGAGGAAAACTTGTATAATTTGTCAGTGTAAACAATAATAAGTATGTCATAAATAAATAAAACGATGATCAAATACAGTAAAAAGTATGAATGAATAAAGTACCTCTGTCTGCATCACATCGCTATATGACTATAGTAGATGATCAAAGGATGGATAGCTGTCAGGAGTTTACAATCAACTCTTTACTACGAGAGAGGAGATCATTCATTTATAGGAGCGAATTTCAACGTTTTTCCCCCCCAAAAAAACCTTCAGATGTAAAACAACAATAAGACTGGAAATCTTATCTAAAAACAAGATAAAAAGAAGAAGACACGAAAACTCACCCGTAAACTGAAGGTTTGGCACTACGGCGAGAGATCATCTACTACTACGGAGGCATCGGGTTTTGCTGTATTTCCACTGACATTTCTCTGTTGTTGTTGCATTTGCATTGGGAATAAGTTGCTCTCAAACTAATACATACATACAGGCACCGGTAGCTTTGCTTTGTGGGCAACGATCAGTCGAGCACAGAGAAGAGAAAAAGCAGCTATTAAACGGTGTAATACTGTTGTAATAAACACTTAACAGAGAGAGAGACACACAAACACACAGACACAGACACACGGTCACAGACAGACCCAGTCAGGCTTCATCCACTATCTAGTTCTCTCGCACGACGCTTGTTCTGGAAAGGGGGACGGCTTTGACGACTTTACTACAACCCTACAGTGTGTGTGTGTGT
>OOFJ01117814.1:0-10379 GCA_900323375.1 Benthosema glaciale | reverse complement strand
AGGGGAGGGGAGGGGACGCGTTGCGTTCCAGAACTCCCTCTACATCTGTTCCTGGTTTGTCCCGAGCTGGGAAGAAAATAGCAGGAAGCGTTGCACTGGTGGCGGAAGATGAAAAGACAAGGAGGATGGATACAAAAAACATGTGTCACACACGCACTGTGTCCCATGGATTACTGCCTGGGAGCCCAGAGCACTGCCAGCACGGAAAACATACTGTAGAGGAAACCACACAAACACATGCATATGCACACACACACACACACACACACACACACACACACACACACACACACACACACACAGTGAGAGCACCAACATTACACAATAGGAATGCGCACAGACATTTCTAGAGCTGTTGCTTTTACACTGAGAACGGGCACTCACTTGATGAGTTTGATTGTACTCATATCTCATACATCTCCGTGAGCGATAATACCACAGAATGTCTGGATTGCAATTATAAACATTTCTGTCTATGACTTTTTTTTTCCATGAGAGAGACAATAATATAAAGACAATGCCAGGCAAAAATTACCATTGTGGTGTTAGGTTTGTCTGGATCGCACACATATTACACGCATCTTCTTATTGCCTGTAAATAACATCTAATCATCATTCAGCAGTTAAAACAATCAGATCCCTACAGTACAGTATCTCTACAGTATGCCCACATACAGTACGCTGGGCTCAGAGTACAGGAGTTATGAAATACTAATGATTTGAACATATTAGGTGGCATCACTCTACAGAATAATCTTAAAGGATTCGCTTCTAAAATGTGTCTTACTGCTGAAGTGAAGTGAAGTGTGTGTGTGCGTGCGTGCGTGCGTGTGTCAGCTAATCTCTGGCACCATGATTGGACCGGTCATTATTATTATTTAAAATATGTTATATATTTAAAGTATGTTAGTTTAATACTTTTCAACCTTCCGTTGCACAGTGTATTGTATGTGAATTGAAAATTGTGTGAGCCAATAGTCTGGCTCCAGAAACTAGGTACATTTCAGTAAAAATGCAACATTTTATGTGATTTAATACCATGTTAGACTTCCTGTGAACCAAGAATCAGTTTATATGAAAACAAAAACTATTCCAGGGCAATAAATCATCTACAGTATGTAGTTTGAAAACACAGAAAGTTGTCATCATTATCTACTTTGTTGTTGGTAACCGGAAAAGTTGCAGTACATTGTGTGGTCAGTTTACCATTAGATGTTTACATGCTGCAGTGCATTGTTGGGAATGTAGTAATACAAGCCTTAAAACAGGACTTTAAAACTGTCATCAGTTTCCTGAGGCTGTATTAATTGGTCCCGTTTATGTTTCACTGTTTCCACATCGTGTCTGTCAGGGCTGGGAGTACAACTAGTACTGTCAACAACACACGGCATGCTGTTATAATAGCACTCCCACCTACGAGGGAGATGCTGCAATTATTAGGCCTTTCGTTTTTAATTAAACGAGAGAAAGACGTTTTTGGGGGAGGGGGAGGTGGGGTTGTTACTTGCGAGTGCAAGTACTATTATCGGTTGTTGGCGGGGAGATCGAGCGGGTGGGAAACCCTTCCCTTTGATTGGCTGGATTAGATGGTGATGTAATGGTGATGTAGTTAAGATCTTTTATGGATGTGTATTCCAGTCGGTAATTTCATCACCACAATTGCAATAAACAGTGTGTCATTTAACCGGTTGTGTGTAGTCCTTTATGCATGTAGAATCTATAGTAGTCTTGAAAATAAATATAAATTAAACCAAAAAAGACAACTTTCCACCATGTTTTACCAACTTTGTGTGGCCATCATATATGGCCATCATCACAATGATGATGGAAGAGGCTTACGTCAGAAGACCCTTTATAAACAACGTCCGAGATTGACGTCAACATTACAATTTTCTCGCAGTATTGGAAGAATGTTAGGGAAGATAAATTACATGTCACATCGTGTTTTGTAGAAATGAGGTATTATCTCCTGCCTGGAGGTGTCGGGAGTACTTGCGCTCTGTTCTGCGCTCTGTTCATTGCACACAAGTAGGCCATGTATGGCCTGCTTGTGTGCAATGTGCAAGTTGGCACTCGACAGTGCAGTTCTAGTTTCTTCTTATTATTAAGTAATAATGTAATACTAAAGTAATACTGTTTTCGCGACTGTGTTTGTTTTGTCACGATTCGGGACATGTTTGTTTTGTCCCGAACCTCGATTGGTTGGATGAGTTGATGATGTAATGGTGGTGTAATTGAGATACTAATCTTTATTGGTCGAGAGTGCCCCTGTATAAATAAAACAACTTTTTTATTCTCCCTTTAAAAACCTTGTTGATTTCAATCATGTCCTGATTTTAATACTATATATTACTCTTCGTCTGGTATTAAATGAACCTGAGTGTGTTTTGAGTGTATTTAATTTAAGAATGTGGTACAGTATAGAGGACTTTAACCTGTAAAATGGATCTTCATAATACATATACAGTATGGTATATACCGTATGGTATCCATTGACAACAACAAGATACGTCACAAGATCTTATGAATCAAGTTTAAACAGTGTGGTAGGGTAATTGTAGTCGGGTTTAATCAGTAATCAGTGTATGTGAGAAAGGCCAGTTACTGTAAACATGAGAAGATATTAGTTGTATATGTCGCAAGATGTAGAAATTAAGTGAGTACCTGTGCCTACCACACAAGTAGGCCATGTACGGCCTACTTGTGTGCAATGCGCAAGTTGGCACTTGACAGAGTGCAGTTCTAGTTGACATTGATTTTACAATATATATAACAACCTTTACAGACCCTTTTAACAGGTACAGTATATCAGAGGGCATGCAGCAACGCCAGTGTACAACCTGTACATGGCCAAATCCTTCCTATTGATTTAACTCGGACAGTGTTTGTACAAATAGAGCCAAATGGACCCTTTGCCCATTAGTAACTCGGAGAGTGTGCAAATGGAATACTCTTATATACCAGACCCCCAGGAACACATCCAGGGGGCCAGCCTGCAGGTTCCGGCGAGCCTTCCCGCGTCCGAAGCGGTTGAGAAATGACAGTTACCGCGTTGCAGCTTTCCGTGCTCGGACGCGGGAACCCGGGAACAGACACACATCGCTACGTAATGGAGCGGTTAGGCACCGCTCAAAAAAACATTTTACTACTCGTCTCTTTCCCACCACTGACATGTCGTTGTGCTCCTCCTCCCCTTCCTCCAGGGAGGACAGCCGCAGTGTGACGCTGTGTAACAACACCTCCCTGCCGGCGGCATGGAGGCTGAGCGGCCTGGAGGAGCTGGGTTCAGAGTTCAGCGTGTGCCAGGAGCGTGGTGTCGTCGCCGCCAACTCCTCCTTCTGCCTGACCTTCTACCTCCGAGCCGTGAAGCCCGTCAGCGTCAAGCGCACCATACGCCTGGAGGTATAATGTGGGGAAGCAGTTGCGCTTGCTCTTCACCTCCCCCCGGCCTTACAGGCGTCTGCATAGGCTCGACTTAAATACTGTAGCATTTTATGTAGACATAGATGGTATTATATATATGCATAGTTTCATTATATAGATATTCCACTGTTAGGTTCTTAGCTTACAGTACGTATGATTCATGATGACTATTTCTATTTGTATGTATTTGATGTATTACCATGTTTTTGCTCTTGCTTACTGTAAATCGCTCTGGATTAAGAGCATACCTGCTAAATGCCTAAATTGTTAATTGTCTAAATTGAAGCAGCATTAATTAATACAGGGGTAAATACAACTTAAGCAGGGGTGAGCCACTATATCTCCACAATCACTCCAGAGAGCAATATTGCATGCATATTACTGTCGTAGAAAAAATAGACAATCTATAAGCTTGTTTTGAGCTTGTAAATCATTTTTGGGTATTATTTGAAATCTTTAATTATGTTTTGATATTTTTGAATTGGAATCCTGAAAAGTTAAAATTTTATTTAATTTCAAAAGCCTTTCAAATGCCTTTAATTATACAAACTAAATTCAAATACATTGGACATTTTTATAATCTACTAATATTAAGCTACTAATTTTGACTGAAGTAATTAAAGCGGGTCATGTTTGCAAATCAATAATATATCCGTATTTTGATATTAACCTTTAACCTGAGAGGGCCACATTAAATGAAGGTTGTAGTTGTGGTTGTGTACACTGTAAGAGTGTAAGGCATCTGTTTTCATTTAATAACACTCTAAAGGTGTTTGACCACTCGTGCGTTATTTTATTCTTTCCAGACGAATATCAGAGTGAATTTCAGAGGACGTAAACCAAAGAAATGACCTTACTTTATGTCAATCACGTTTGCACTCTACCACCGAATAGTTTGTCCTATATAAAGTTTATATAGGACCAGCTGTCTAGTGGGGTGTTGGCGAGTGGCGACAGGCTGACAGCTAGTGCCTACTACTTTCGGATCGGGAAAACAGAGAAAGAAACACATCAGTCTGCAACCACTACAAATCTGTAATTTCAATGTGTGTGTGTGTGTGTGTGTGTGTGTGTGTGTGTGTGTGTGTGTGTGTGTGTGTGTGTGCGCGCGCGTGTGTGTGTGTGTGTGTGTGCGTGCGCGCTCGCACATACTGTGCCTCAGGTGTCAGACGTGGATAACATTCTTGGGACCGTGCACACTGAGAACATGCACATCATTGCTGAAGCGTACGATGTAGCTCTGGACATCGCCTTTCCTAAAGGTAGTTATGGTCACAACTTACCAATTAAAGATCATACTAAAACACTTGCTATGCTCTCGTCAGGGCAGGCTGGATGTTAAGTCAGGTTTGTGTACATGCACATTATTGCGATGCCAATGCAGGCTACATTTGGGCTTAAAATTTGTCTTTTGGGGTGCCGTCAAACCAAACTTGAATTCTGCCTATGTGCCTATGTGCTAATACTTTTCAATGGGGACAGAGTGGGTTTTTTTGTTTTCTTTTTTATAAAATGTGTACTGTATGAAATCTTAACAAAGTAAGGGTGCATGTCCTTCCTCCTGACCCATGCAGGAGCGAACGGCGGCCTGGACTTTGGAACCATCAAGGTGTCTGAAGAGGTGAAGCGGTTTGTCAACCTGAAGAACAAAGGGAAATATGAAATAGCTTACAAGTGAGTTGGAACAGTCAGGTGCTGAATTCCAGCACCTACCACAAAGTGAATAAGCTTAACATTCATTCAATTAATTAAACATGAGATGTTACCATACCATAGATAGATAGATCCCAAACCTTTTAGCTCATAACCCAAAAGAGAGAATATGATTTGTCTTTGATTTCTTCATGAAAATACTTTTTGGGAATGTTTTTTTTATTTTATTATAATAATACAAAATAAAATAAAATAAGGGATCCATGAAAGATGTGACCATGACCCACAAATGGGTCCATTCCCGAGATGAGTGCTTGACATACTGTACACACACAGACACACATTTTGTTCTGTACCAGATTCATTTTAGAGCGAACAGAGCCGTCTCAGCCACACTTGGCCTCCATCTTCACCGTCACGCCCCATCACGGCACCCTGATGCCCACAGAGAGGTCCACGGCAGTGCAAGTTCAATTCAAGCATGACAAGGAGGTCTCGCTCCAAGATCAGCCTGTTCTGCGGTGCCAGGTTTGATTATTTGTTATGTCGCTGAGGGTCCATGTTCAGGGACAGAAAAGGGCATTCACGGTCACCGTTACTAGTCTGGCAGCCGACAGGCTTCTTTTGTTAAAAGTGGGAAATTTGGTATATAGTCTTTTTTATTGGCCTAACATATTGTCTATATACGTACCTTCATGAATCCACTTGCTGACTGGCTGTAGCTATTGGGCAATTTTTTTTATAGGGGTTTCTTGTGACCCTACCATTATAATCCTATATGGCAGGGAAAAAAGAGAAATGATGCTTTAAGTAGCATGTAACATGTCAAACTAGGGGGTTTCCATGATTCTGAATCCATTCCAAGCATTAGTTTAATTTGCACAAAAAACACTAGTTTGGCTAAAAACAGCCATAGGAATCATGACAAATGTGATGAGGTCATCACATTTGGGCAAGTGGCTATGGCTGTTTTTAGCCCAATGAGCCCAATTTTGTGCAAAACGAATGCTTGTAATGGATTCAGAATCATGAAAAACCCCTAGTTTGACATGTTACATGCTACTTAAAGCATAAAAAAAGTTTGTCATTTTAGCCTTCTTTTCCTGCCATAGGATTATAATGGTAGGGTCGAAAGAAACCCCTATAAAAGAAATTGCCCAATAGTGACAGCTGGTCAGCAAGTGGATTCATGAAGGTATGTATATACTATATAGACAATGTTTTAGGCCAATAAAAAATACTATATACCAAATTTCTCACCCGTACAGCTCGTCTACCCGACTATACCTTTGGGCCCCCTTTACCAGTCCAAGTAGGATTTTTAATGCCTCGTATCTCTGAAACTATGAGCGTTGTCCGTGTTTTTTCTGATGCATCCGAGGTTCGGATGTCATTTGTGATTTTTGTAGCGCATCGCTCCTGACAGCGTGAGCTAACGCTAACAATAGCTGATCGTTACAATCGGAAATGAAGATGACCAAATAGAGGCAAAAACCCCTGGCAGTTTTTACCTAGACTCTGCTGCCAGAAAGAAAGAATGGTGAAATGGTGAAATTGGTGAAAAAGAATGTTTTTATTTATTCAAGTCCCATTTTTGTGTCCCATCAAGTTGTAATGTTGAATCCCATGCCTGTACTACTGTATGACTGAGCGTTTCTGTTCAAACGTTCTCTCCTGCAGGTGATAGAGCCGAGTATCGGGGAGAAAGGAGAGACCATAGCCATCATTCCAGTCAAGGTTTCCATCCAGTCAGTCTTCTCCAGGTCAGCCCACGTTGTTTTGGGGATCAATATGGCATATTAGCCAGTAGATTAACCAGTAGATTGTAATGTGTAATGTCAACATTTTGTATAGATAATATAATTGTCATTCAACTGTTTGATTTGAATCCATGTGAACATCTTCTGTCTTTATGTCTCGATCAGTCAACGCAAAGATTTAGGCTTTGTCCACACTTACAGTAGGCGGGGTTCTTTTTTTATAAACAGAGCTTTTCCGTTTTTGTTTTTGCAAATCTCTGCATCTACACGGCCCTGGTAAAACACGGGCAGCCACAAATCTCTGTTTGTCTTGTCCACACGGGAATGCATAAATATATAAATAGTTTTTTTTACGGGCCTTATGCTTTCTAAAAGTTCTCATTGCTTATGATTTATCATCTCATATCCCACACTGGTAATCTGTGTGTGAAATGAGACGAAAATGGCCAATAATACTCAACTATATCTGCCTCTGCCTCAAGGTACAAGATCACACCTACAAGTGGCATCAGCTTCGGTCCAGTGGTCCATGGCTGCAGGAGGACACAGACGTTTAGCGTTGAGAACACAGGAGAGTTTGAGAGCCGCTTCACCATCTGCCGATTGATGAAGCACTCGCCTGCTCCACCTGGGAGGCCGGGGTAGGACAACATTACATACAAAACACCAGGGGCCCTATTTTGCGCTTCTAAAGTACCAGGTCTTATGACTTAACCTTAGAACTGGAGGTGTGGTCAATGCTTTTTGGCCACTCAAAACAGCATTGACCACACCTCCAACTCTTAAGTTAAGTCATAAGACCTGGTACTTTAGAAACACAAAATAGGGCCCCAGGGGTGGAATGGAAACTAAGTACATTGACTCAAGTACTGTACTTACGTTTTTTACTTTACATGAGTATGTCCAATTTTTTCAGTACTTAATACATATTCTTTTACTCCACTATAATGTGTTGACATCTTTAGTTAGTTTGTAGATTTTGATTATTATTACAAAACATGCACTAAAAACTTCAGCCCTGGCCTACAGTACATACATTTCGGCCTTTTGAAAATAGCCGATCTAATTGTAGATATGGTATTTTCAAAAGATTTTTCATACATTTGAAAAACATTCTGGATATTGAGTAGCCTATTTTTTACTTTTGGTAGTTTTTAAGTACATTTTGATGCCAATACCTTTGTACTTTTACTCAAGTGCATTTAGAATTCTGGACATTTACTTGTAGTATTTCTATATATTGCAGTGTTGAAACTTAAGTGAACATCGGGAGTACTTTTTCCACCACTGTACAATGCAACCCATATTCATTGATCAGGGCTGATACTTAGAATCACTAGCTATCAAATCATAAATATTATACCAGACTTGTCATGCTGTTCTTGTTGTTGACACATTATTATAAATACACTATACTATATACCGTACAGTATACCTTTATGGAATCATGATCAGGTTTCCGCCAATAATGTTGGATGATGATGATGATGATGATGATGATACAGGTTTCTTTATTAAGATAAAGATTCAGATTTTATTTTAAAAAAAATCCGTAATTCATATATAAACCCATTTACAATCAGTAGTCAAATTTTGTCTAGGTGGGTTTGAGGAGCCATTTTGCTCTCAAACTCAATTCTATTTACAGGTATTTACAAAATGAATGGTGTCAAAACAACAATATGTGTCTTACTTACTTATCCCTAACTAACACCACCTTGTCTCCTTGTCTGTCTCAGAGCTTTAGGTCCAGGGAAGCGGGTGCCTCGTGAGAGCCATTCAGCCAAACAGCCTCCTGCTGCCAGCAGTAGGCGCATGGAGGCCACTCAGAAAGACACAGGGGTCACAACGCAGGTGAGAGGCTCATTCATTAGACGTTTTTTTTAATGTGTTTATGCGAACGCATAATTTACTGCATAATCAGCCAAAATCGTGCAGATTTTGCAGGGGTAAAACCTGGTCAATTGGAGTAAGACGGCATGGTTTGAGTGCTGTTTGGTATGATCCTCTACCATACTGTAAAGTTTCATAAACATGTGACTAGTCTGCATGCCACGCATGTACTGTATTTGGGGCAGAAGTAAAATGTTTGTAAAACTGCAATGTTCATTGGCTCATAAAAGTGAATTATTTTTCATGTACCCTCGTGCCGTTTTTCAAAAAGGTTCTCCCGTTTTTTTGTCGGTATTGATCCAAAGTTCACATTTTTGTGCATTTTGATCGTTGAAGTCAGAACACGAAAGTTGTTCAGCACGAGGAGATGCATATGTGTATCAAAGTTTTATTGCTAATGTTCAAACGGTTCATGAGCTATGACTGGTTGCATTTTCAATTGAGTTCCAGAGCGCCACCCTTTGGCCAATGTTTGTGGGCTTCGGGTCTTCATAGTTTGGCATAGCCATGTACCATATTGCCGCGTAATATAACACCGACTGCACGGTTAAAGCAGAACTGCGTTGGCCAGTGCACATCAAAAATAAAAATGAAAGATGCACACTGATTATCAGGTACAGTACAGGAGTAATCATTTATTGAGAGCTGGAAGAAGGGATAAGAAAACTCTGGGCAAAAACAATAAGGGACCATAGGCCCTTTGGGCTTAGTCCCATTGTTTAACTACAATAATACATTGAAATAATACTATAATAGTGATTTATTTATGGTCATTGCTACAGTTCCTCTTTTAATTCATGTTTGGTGCCCATTCAAAAGTAGCCTCGGCCAGCGACCGTGACGACCTTTGCTGCGTGTCTCTCTCCCCATTTCCTGTCACATATAGCATACTAGACCTGTACGTGTCCGTTGGCCACCGGCCTACTTGAGAACGATGCAACTTGGGAACCTCATAATACCCGCTGTCACCATTGTCAATTGTATATGGAGATGTCTTTATCGGTCTGTCTGTCTGTGTCTGACTCTGAAGAGTTCTGCAAACTGATGGTGACAAGTGGACTGTTAAAGTAATTAATTGGCAGGTGTGGCTGGAAATTGCACAATGTTGAAGAACGCTGTTCTAGGTCAGTGGTTTTCAACCAGTGGTCCTTGAGGGGGTCCCAGGTGGTCCCCAGCTAGAATCATGGAGAGTTGGTAACCGATATGACCATTTATTAGATATTTAACACTTGACAGTGTAAAAGACGTCTACACACAATTAGAGAAAGCAGAAGAATTATTATTTTGATCAGCGTTTGCCTGTTATCTCTCTCCTATGGTATCACTTCTACACAGCATGGAATTGTGGACATGGTTGTTCGTGCAATGGTTCAAAATGTTGAATAAATAATGGACCTTGATATGAAAAAGGTTGAAAAACACCAGCTGTTCTCTAGATCACGGCTCTGAAGGCGAACGAGGTCACTGCACCCAGCACCAGTCCCAGGGCCAGGAAGAAGATCATGACGACACCTGTCGTCTCCGCCTCGTGCCGCGCGACCGTCTTTGGCGCAAAGCGCAAGCACAGGCTCTCCACGTAGCCACTGGAGAGAGCGAAGGGGACCATGAAGAGGACGTACCAGAAGTCGTGGCCGAACCACACGGGCAGGC
>OOFJ01117804.1:0-11569 GCA_900323375.1 Benthosema glaciale | reverse complement strand
TCTCAGAGTCTCTCTCTCTCTCTCTCTCTCTCTCTCTCTCTCTCTCTCTCTCTCTCTCTCTCTCTCTCTCTCTCGCAATCCTGTTACCCCCCCCTCCATTGTTCATGTACCACAAGCTCAAAATGTGTTGCTTCTCGACGGCTTTGTAGATGTGCTACTTCAATGGGTTGTGTTGTTATTTATTATATTAGGCCATGTATGGCCTAATTGTGTGCAAGGCGCAAGTTGGCACCTCGACAGAGTGTATTTCTAGTTGTTGTTTTACACAAATGTGCAATAGTGTCTGTCTATGCAGAGAAACCTCTATTCAGTATAGGAGCAGTGAGTAAATATAGATATTTGTATGCCCTCCATCAAATTTACGGTACGTACTGTACACACGCAATTTCTCCTGGCCCTAGAGAAATTGCATGTGTACAGTACGTACCATAGAGATCTAGGGTATGATTGATCGTTCCCGTTAATGTTTTGTACTGTCGTTGCAACACGCCACATTAAACAAAAAACACTCAACCCGACAGCTAGCAGACATCAAGAGCTCAGAGTAGGTTTCAGTGCAGTTCATTTTTAGCTTTGCTTTTTTTTTTTGGTAGAAAAAAAAACAAAACAGAAAGAATCATGCAAAACCAATACAGCGATACAAATAGCCTGCTGCATCCTGTATCCTTAAGGCTCATACATACTCCAGTTTAGGTGATAGCTAATTCACTGCGGTGTAGTTTCTTATCACTTCACCCTGGCTCATACATACTCCAGGGTGAAGTGATAAAAACTACACCGCAGTGAATTAGCTATCACCTAAACTGGAGTCTGTATGAGCCTTTAGACTCACTAAATTGAGAAAGGACACAAACATGTCACCCTCCGGGTAGACTGGATCCCAACACCGCTTTTTCTGGCATAGGGAGTTGCCGGCCGGGAACCGCCGGGAGAAACTACATGCACCTGCGCGACATTATACTAATTAATTAGAGCGACAGAGAGAGAGGAGTGTGTGTACATACGTGTGTGTGTGTGTGTGCGTGTCTGCGTCGATTTAATACGGTCTAGGCGATCAGAAATCAGCAAAGAGTGATGGATGCACAGCACAAATCTATGCCAAAAAAAGGTGCCGTCGGACCCAGACTTCTTTTCCTCCCTGGAAATAAAAGTCTGGGTTTCCGAGGCTACCCTCCGGGGGTCCTGGGATGCAAGTCATAAAATGTCCCTGGGACCCATCTAAAAGACCACACCTGGGTCCCGGGACCCATTACATTGAAAACCTATTTACATCACTGCCAATATCTCTTATTCCTTCCATTCAACAAATATTATATCGGTCTATTACAGTCACTTTGCAGAGCTTAAATTATCTGCAGAGAAGTCAAATGTAGACTAAGCCCTGTTAAGGAAACAGTGTTTGTGTACCCTGAGCTCCTTTTACCCTAGTGGCATTCATAAATGAAGAAAACAACCAAGCAGTTCTTTTGCAATTGTCTTTGTACCCAGCCTGGTATTGTTATTGGTCCCAATGAACATCTTTGAAAAGATCACTGGCACTCACTCACTTGGTCCTTTTATCTAGAGTTCTACGTCACACGGCTGATCCAACCAATATGTCTGAGTCATAGTGTTGGGCTGTTGGCCCGTGTTAGATGATTAGCCAATTTGAATATAGCATTGCAGAGGCAAGAAGACAACTAGGTGCTCAATGGAGACTCATGTAGGTAGATACATCAGGCCTGATGAAGACCGGTATAGGTCAAAACATGTTGGTATAATAAAGATTCTTCTCCTTTTTAACTATTTTGTGTGCCCGGATCTCCACTTTTTTCTATATTGAATATAGCATTATTCCTGTTATTTAGGTTTAGCTGAATGAATACGCCTGTGTTCACCAGGCATACTTGAGTCACACTGATTAAGGCGGCAGTGGGGCAAAAATATATATATATTTTTTGTCTTTTGCGACTTTGCCTGAACTAGAAAGTAACTAGAAAGAAAAGAAAAAGAAAATAACCTTATTTTTGCAATCCTTCTATCTTTATAAATGAATATAATAATAAGCGCCACATTCTACAATAAACCCGAGTGTGGTGGAGCAAAAGACTCCTCCTGTTGTGTGGAGTGGGTGTATATTTTATTTCACACTTTACTCATGGGGCTCCCCCTGTGATCATTGAACTAGAGTTGCCATAATTATGTAACGTGTTCTGCACTATTCAGGGAGCTATCCATAGTTCTGAAACTCCATTGGAAACTGTGGGAGCTGGCCAGCCACGTGTGGTGCTGAAATTATGCTGCAAAATCAGGGCTGCCCTTCTATTCCTTAGAACAGTACATACTTTTGTGTGTGTCAGCTGTAAGGAGGGCAATGAGCTGTCTGGCCTAGTGTGGTGCTCAGCAGAAGCTGTTATATAATGGACCTGTACCATAAGAGCCGTAACCGTGACTTGTGAAACTGAGAGAGTTGGCTTCAAAAGCTTGAACTCTTTTTTAGCATACTATGGGGATTCAGCCACTATAACGATTAAAATGCTGTGTTAATTCATTTAGCTTTTTTTTACACCATTATATTCCCCTGTGGCTTTTATGAGTACCTCAGTTGCCAGATGCCAAGCCTCTTTTCACTCAAGTGCAAGACAAGGTTGCTTTCTTGTCCAAAAGCGGTGAATGTGGTCAAATGTGAATCTTACACTGAATGTGCACTTTACTTCACCTCATTATTTAGTCTAAAACTGCCATCGCTGGAGGACCTTTCATATTTCACTCTAAAATAGGGGGCATCATTCAAATGGAATTGAACATCCGGCAGAACAGATGTCAGGCAGACCTAAATCGCGAAGTAATTTCACCAAATGGAAGTGTCGCGGACGTTGTTTACCATATATCACACAGGACGACTGGTGTATCAGGGTTAGATCGTTATTAAATTACAACATCACCACGATACATTTTTGGAGCATGGCTTTGCTGATGAATGGATCTGTTTTTATGTATGCACCCTGCAACTGGAGCCGGTGTTCTATAAATCGACATGTGTGGAGCACACTACTAGCCCCGTGAAACAGCAGCTCATCCATGCCCCAAAGCATTCAAATGCTGTGCAGAGCAGCTCCCTGTTGTGTCCTGAGACTCTGTTTGACCCTGGTCACTTCCCTTGCAGCATGTGAATGTAGAAGAAGACCTTGTATTAATATGATGTCCAGCTTGGCACACAGCAGCCTGTTTGCCATCTCCTGTCTCGGGAAGGTGTACTGTTGACTCTTTCCATGGAACTGTGTGTACTTCCTATGATGAATCTTGTGGAATGTTAATCTTTTCTGTTCCCTGAGTGGTTCACGTCTGCTCTCCTCAGTTTGAAGATACACACCGATCAAATGTGAAAGATTACTGCTGGTGTAGACAGTTTACATAACTAATTTAGTCGCGTTTCTGTTGAAGTATTGGGTTGTATATTGCCAGAGATGCCACCTTTCAGTTGTACTGCCTGTCATAGCGGTCATGAGCAAGGCCCTGAACCCCTAATAATCTCCAATGTTGTTTTTGACCTTGTGACCTTGTGGATCTCCACACTTAACTGTGCAAGTTATGGAGAGAGTGCTTCCGGATCACAGATGGAGTAGAGGCGCTTTGCCATGCCGAAGCTCCCAAACTTTTCCAATTTAAGATAAAAGCCTCTTTTTATACTGCACTGACTCCTTTGTTATATATTCACCTTATTGTTTCTGGCTGAATGAGCCCAAATATCTACAAGAAGTAAAGACTTCAGCTGCTACCGAAATGGCTACTGTTGCTAAGCTAATTGAGGAGATGAAAGCTTCCCTCACTCTCAAGTTCAGAACCGGCTTTTCTTCGCTTGAGTCCAAACTCGATACCCTTCAGATACATCTTTGGAAGATGGACTAAACCATTAAAACAATATAGCAAAAACTGGAGGAGGTTGAGGGTTGATGTGCGGCACTGGATGGCTACACCAAGCTCAAGTCCAAGATTCAGCCTTGTGTAGCCGTAGAAATAACATAACTGTGCAAGTTATTGTATTAGCTTTTGGTCATTACTGTAACCCTTTGAGGTTATCTGAATGGCATGTGTAACTTTCTTCAACCCAAGAACAGTTGATCAATATGTCTTCCTTCTGTAGAGCCGGTCACTGCTGGTGTTGTCTAAATGTCCTACTACACTAATGAAATTGCTATGCATTATGAAAATAGGCACCATTTGGCTGGACTTTCCCCATTTACTGGTGCACTGATGTGTCTGATAATATTCTCTATGTGGGGATCAGCAATTGTGTGACATTTTTGTATCTGGTATTTTCAGGAGCGTATGTGGGAGTATGAGTACAGGTGCATAAGGGTGCACTCATGATCGTGCATATGTACTCAGTCTACTACGGGTGTCCGGGTGTGTGTGTGCGCGCACACCTGACTCAGAACGTGCATTTGCATTTCATCCTCATGAGAAGATTATTCCCTCTGTTCACAGTGTGAATGAGTTGGTTGAGTCTATTCAATAATCTGAATGGATGAAAGCCCTATTTGCCTATTCAATAATACCTGCCACGTCCGTGTCTCCGTAGGTGTGACCAATTAGAAAGGCTAGAAGCTTTTATCCCCAATCCCCATGAGAATAGCCCTCATAAATACAGCACAGGCCTACTGGTGGCTTATCTGTCCGAGAGGAGGGGGGGGGAGTTCTATCTACTAGGGTTAACCAGGAAATTTGGATTTGCTGCTTGGAGAATGTGCTGAGCTTGGCTTCTCAATGAGAAAATGTCTGGTTAATTTGCTCAGTGTTGCGGGTAATTTCTCTCATTCACCAGAGCCAGCTGCCTGGTCTCAAAGTGGCTGCAGGCAAATCAATAAGACTTAGGAATATTGGCGATCCCTAAAGCACATTTCAGCTCAGTTTTTGAGGTACAAAGTGGGCAGTATAGTGGGAAGAAATTAATGAAAGACAGAATGGAAATGCATGTTTGTATGCATGTGTTTCACACACAAGTAAAACTTCTCCAACTCCTGAATGTCTTTGGCTATTTGCCCCCTTTGTTGAAAGCAAGGCTTCACCCACATCCCACTGTGTGGAGGGCAATGGGGAAGGAGAGAGGAGAGGTCTGTGAGGTACTAGGGAGCTTGGTGCAGAGCCTTTGACATGCTGCTGAAATATTGATGAAGTTGCAAAGCGCTGTTTCGCTAATAGCCATCCTTTAGCGTTTGCTGACAGGCCATTATGGGGTGCTTTGTGCTCTCTCTCTCTCTCTCTCTCTCTCTCTCTCTCTCTCTATCTCTCTATCTCTCTATCTCTCTCTCCTCTCTCGTGTTCCCATTTTTACCACTTGTTCTATCTCTATTTTTCTGTCTCTTTTCATTCACTGAAATGGTATTATAATTATCCACAACAGCTGTTGTCCTAATTACCTGAGATTGGGCATTTTCTGGTTAAAACTAAATTCTGCACGCTTGATAATTTAGATTTTGATGCAACCAATAGTAAGCCACAGTTTGAACAGAGACAATGACTTTATAGGGGAATAAATGTGATTACAGGCTGCCCTGTGTGACTCGAGGAGCAATTAGAAATCAGTAAATAATAATTACTATGCCGGCTCTGGCCCTAACACTGCCTGCTCAGCACGCAGATCGGAGAAAACATAATCAGCATCAAACCAAACAGTAAAAACTAAACAATGAGCATTGCCACTGCAGTCATAAATACATTATTTGTATGTTTCAAACACACACCGGCAGGCACTCAAAAGTAGATCTATTTCGTATGGCCCAGGAATAGATAGTTTTTGTGCAGGGTTGTACTGAATGGTGAGTAGCACTCAAGCTTTCCAAGGCCACCATACTGGCCAGTAAGATTTCCAGTGGAATAGAATGTTGATTCTGATACACCGATTCAGCATAGCATTTTGCCCTATTCTTCAACCAGCACACCACAACCACTAGCAAATGTCACTTAATTTAGAGGACAGTGTGTCATTTCTTTGTGTAGCCATGGAGGTCTTAAAGTAAAAAAAAAAAGAATGCTCTTACAGATTACAGAGGTTAAGTGTGTCGACTCTCACCAGAGATGAGTGCAAAAACCTTCAGAGTAATTACGTTTGAGGTCTTAGTCTTGCATGCAATACCACAATCTGTGGCTTATGAATGGGAAAGTGTCTTCTCCAAGTCAGAGCACAACGGCCTGTGCAATCATTAAGGTCAATAGGCCACAGTCCACAGCCTCTGGTGGTTAACTGATAGTGATAGAGAAAGCCTCACTGCCGTCTGTTGGATATGCAGACTACAAGCAGAAACCTTTCATTGTTATTATTTTTGTTATTTAAGGTTGTGCAATAACTTATAAGCTTTCACCAAAATGAGTATTTAAAACAACTCTGGAGCAATGTGTTGGAACCTTTTTGACCCCGGCTGTCATGGAGTGATCAGAGAGTCATTTAGCTTTCACCATCAGAATTAAAAGCCACAGTTTGCTACAAACAATCAGATTAGAGCTGGCGGTCTGGGTGAGTTGATCTTTGTTCCACTGCCGGCCATGACTGATTGTAGCACCTAGGTATATTTGTAGACTCGGTTCAGTTAACCAATGATGCCATTGAGAGCCATTTTAGACAAAAGCCTCTATTCAAATGCCCTGTGACTTAGTTCACCAACAACCGCATTCACATAATGTCTTCTTAGAAATGGCCCAATTTATACCAGTGGTCCTCAACCTGTGCAGGCCCCCAAATAATTAGCAAAAAACATTTTAATCATATAATATAACATAAAAAAAGAAGGATTTAATTATTATTTAAATATTTTGTAAAACCGATACAGATGAATAGGAACTTAAAGTACAGTACATTAGTTCCATTGATTTGAGTCGGAACACAATCAAATCATATTGGTGCAGAAAATGTTCATATGACAGAATATGATCATATGACAAATCATATGACAGAATATGATGGTTTGAACAGAAAAGGGGAACTGGGGGATGTGTTTGGTGAAAGGTCAAAGTTCAGAAAAACGTATATGTGTTGATAATGACTCCATTACACTATTAATGTCACGCACCCCCTAAGGCAGCTTGCACACCCCAGAGGGTGCACACAACAGTTTGGGAATCGCTGTCCTAGGCTAATTGTTATGCACATGTTATTATGAAAATAGGCTGGACTTACCCCATTTAATGATGTTCAGTGAGTCTGTGTCTGATAATATTCAGTGTGTGGGGAGCAATCACATTAGTGAGAGGCTTGGGTCAACCTTCCACCTCCATCTCAGCTCATTGGATTGTTTCTACTGTTTGGATTGTTCTGTCCATTACAACGTGCTACTCCTTCTGGACTTTGTCTTGTTATGACACAATAGACCTCGCAGTAAGCCCCACCCTCTCTCCCCCATGGGTAGGACACTTTCCAGCCGGGCTCATTCATTCCAATGTAAATATCATGGACATTACCCATTAAATACTGGGTGTATGTGAGCACTGGACTGGACACTATAAAAGCTTATACAAAACTGTAAGTATTTGACGGTAGTATTTTCATGGCTTGTCTTTCAACCATGTTACACCCCAATTGAAAGGTAGGCTAAGTGTTATGTTTTGGTTAAAACAAAAAGTGTATTGTTAAAAGGTTTCTGTGGAAAGGTGAAGTGGTGCATTTTCTGTTTATCTGAGAGACAGGGAGACTCCCATTAATGAGGAATCTATAGCAATGATTTCTATTAGACTATCAACAGTCCTGACCCATACCACAAACACCAGGCTAACATGATGTAAAATACGCTCGTGTGAATGACAAGAGCTAAGCCAGGTCAAAGTGGGAGTGATGGCCTATGCCCTGATTGCTTTTTACTGCCTTGAGCTTATAGCAGTGATCCTTTGGGGTTCATGTGGTGTTCTTTGCACAGAGACGAGTGAAGAGAGAGCGGTGGAGAAATCTAAGGGAGATAAAAATATGCATTTATTTCTATTAGTAGACACCTACTACACTTTATTACAGAATATATACAAATACCTATCTTCCTGTAAAAAATGCTGTGAAACCATTGGCATGTGATTATTTGCGTGCTCAAAATACAATTTTCTCCCAGGTCCTGAATTCATTTGTCTATAACACATTATTAGTGCTGCTTGATGTTCGTACACTCACCTTTCCTAAGCAAAGAAATGTGCCTCTTCTAATCCGTTATTGAAATACCAATGTGCCACGGTTCAAGTGAACTTAACTCTTAGACACAATTTAATTGGTCTATTATATGTTATGCCCAAAGCACACCGATGACTAATTCAGAGTCTTAGCAACCCTTTGTACCTAGCGCTTATCTTTGTGCCCAGATAATGCATCTGAACTTATGAAATTGAGCCGGACACACCCGTGGCGCAATTTGGGCCCTGAGTTATATCGTGCACCATAGATCATCTAAATATGGTCCTGAGAGTGTACAATTAAAATTAAATGACTACTGACATGAGGC
Organism: Benthosema glaciale; assembly: GCA_900323375.1. Taxonomy (NCBI): domain Eukaryota; kingdom Metazoa; phylum Chordata; class Actinopteri; order Myctophiformes; family Myctophidae; genus Benthosema; species Benthosema glaciale. Next base: position 3,116 of record OOFJ01117804.1, on the reverse strand, counting down.
TTTGAAGTCAAAAGGCTGAATGACATGCTGTGCGTTGGTAATTTTAGTAGAGCATCTGACAGGCAAAGTAAGTGCAGTGTTAGATCAGCTGTCATCAGGGAATCAGATGGCATGGCAGGGGGGAAAGTGGCAGTGTAAGGGGAGCGCAAGTGCTGATCTGATGGCCTAAGAGAAGACCTGTTAAAGACACCGAAAATGCAAGGCAAGAAAAGGCAACCTTTTTCTTCTTTCTTCACTGCCGCTTCTTCCCTGCCGTTGCATCCTACTGACTCACCTGCCAGTGAGGAGCCCCCATCGGGAGGATGTAGGGTCCAAATCCTCGCGTCCAACACTCCCTGCTGACAGGTGCCGCCCAGCCCATAGGAGTATGTGCGGTGACAAATAACACTCTTCCTCCTCCTCTTACTAGTTCTCTTCCTGTAGTGTCTAATACTGTCACGCCAGCCACCTGCATGTCCTCTCTCGCCATGACATATATACTTTATTAAATCAAAATAGAGGGCAGGCATAGCGATTGAAGGGCAGTTGGTGTAAAGATTTTGCGTGGGCCCGTGGTGATAATCTGTTGTGAAGTGTGAGTGGGATGTGGCTTTGTGTCCTTGTTGTAATGCGTTGACGCGGTGAGTCAGCGAGGTGCATGACAGTTTATGAGATGTCATGCTTAAGCCCCCCACCCCAAAACAAATACGCACGCACGCACACAGGCAAGCGCCTACATACTGTACATGTGCTCACGAGCACAACAACATACTGACGTTATGCTTAAATGAATCATCACTGACCCTCTTCAAAGATCACTTTTCACCTCTGTCTCCACCCGCTCTCTCTCCCTCGCTCAGTGGGTTGCGATGTGTTTCGTTTGTGGCGTGCGGCCCAGATGATGTAATGTTTCATTCCGCAGGAACCATGCTGCCTCTCCACCTTCATTCTCATTTCTCCTGAGTAGGAGAACAGGCGCAGAGGCGGAAGGAAGCAAGGAAGCAAGGAAGGAAGGAATTAGTGGAGGGGGCAGAGCATGAGAAAGTGTAGGTGGACTGCACAGTGATGACGAATGATGATTGAGGGGGTAGGATGAGAAAGAAAAGGAGGAGTCCGAGGAGAAGCTAGAACAGTGTTTCTAACTAGCAGTGTTTCTAACTAGGTCATCTTTGCCGTCGTGTTCACTCTGCTCCTCGCTCCCTTCAGCAAACCCCCCCCCCCACTAGCCAGTGCAGTGTATTGCTGTCTACTCCGGCCCCCAGGCCCAGCCGACTACCATGCTAATGGCTGCCCATGAAAATTTAAGCAGTTTGAGACTAGCTCAATAATTTAATAATTACCTCTTACGGTGTGAGACTCCTCAGCCGCGGCCCATCAGAAAGCGACGGTGTTGCTATTTTTGGGGATGGCGGAGGCGTTAAGAGAAATATAGTGTGGGTATAAGCTACAGCACAAGTTACCATTTTGTAAAAATAAATAAAAACAGGATGGAATTGTTTTGCCATTCAGTGCAATGTACAAACCATATCCGGGATCGAAATAAATCACTGTAGGTGCGGATTTCATGACCAGAGGGAGGATGATCAGGAAACTGTATGTATTGTATGAGTATTGAGCCATAAGCTCAATGCTGAACATTGACATGTGCTGGCAGTAATCTCATCACCAATGCTTTTCGTGAAGGAACATTGCATAATGCTGCTACAAATTTAAATACAGCAGGGTGAAAAATCCAAACCTTTCCTCTGAGCAGGTGGCGATACTCCGTAAGGCATGCGTAGAGAGGAGAGTGAATGAGTATGCACCTCTCAGATCAGGTATAAATGGGACAAGGGAGGGCAAGAGTCATGCTTCATAGAGCTCTGAGCCAAGCCAGGCTTGAACCCAAATATCTCTCTCTCTCCCCCTCTCTCTCGCTCTCTCTCTCTCTCTCTCTCTCGCTCTCATTTTTTTGTCTTCCCTCTGCGTCTCTCTCACTTCCTCCTGTCTCTCTTGTAGTGTTTCCTCTGGAGGAGGGATGGCCCGAGGGTTCTAGTCTTAATTACTGATGAGGGATGCAGAGACTGAACACCTGGCCTATACCTCTCAGAATGATTCACTCTGGGATCATTCCTCAACCCCCACACTACTGCCTGCCACACCGTTCTGCACGTGCCACACCGTGTGCGTGCGTGCGTGTGCATGCACATGCATGTGGTCACCACAGTGACATGACATCCGATTTCAAAGAAAAGTAGGCAGGTAACTGGAAGTTACAGAAGATGATACACTGGACTATTCATTGTCATATTTAAGAAAGGCAATTATGAATATTGAAGACAACTGGAAGAAGTGCAGGAGAGAGATAATGTGTAGCAAAAAGACAAAACAAAAAGTCAAAGACACTCATACAGAATTACAATTAGCTTTACCATGAGATGATGACCGTTTGTCATTTGAGTGACAGCTGCAATGATAACTACAACACCACAATGGCGGCTTAGAAGGGGTTCTCGGCCTACAGTATACAGAGAATCCTAAGGCACATTTTTCTATTCCCTGCACCGCAAGGGTCTATTCCATCTTAGACTTGGCAGTTGGACATCCCTGCCACAATGGCCTTGAGGCTATTGGGCTGAATCGCTAACTTTTCAAGGCACTGTCACAGATTGGTGGGGACCCTACAGCAGAAAACGCCTTAAGAGAATACCGTATCTATAAATGTTTCTCTAATTAACACATGTCTGACTCTGAAATATGTGTCTTTGACATGTGCGCGGACATCTCCGATAAACCTGTGAAAGAAGGCTTTCCATTTGAAGGGCACAATGATTTGGCAAAGAAAAAGATGTGGATAAGGTCTCAAAATCTGTCTCCCTGCTCACTGTCAGATGCTTGTTGAAAGGTTCAGAAGGAGCCAGAGAAATGGCATTGATTTTGTCTGGCCACATTTTCACTTCTATGATGTCTGCTTAGCTTGCACTTTTATATTCAAGCACCCCAACTTTCTCTCTCTCTCTCTCTCTCTCTCTCTCTCTCTCTCTCTCTCACACACACTTTCACTCTCCACCCTCTATCTCCCAACCCAATTGACTCGTCGCCCTGGATTTTCTCTCCCATCTGTGCCGTCTGCTTTCATCTGTTTCTCTCAGTCTCAG
>OOFJ01117798.1:2730-19462 GCA_900323375.1 Benthosema glaciale | reverse complement strand
TCCCATAGCCGCTACAAACCGCCCGCCTGGTGAACGAAATAAATCTTTGAGAAAATGTCCCATTGTGGAAAATGAAAATCTACTGACACTCTTTCAAATGTAATTACATGGAATAGAATACACAGACACAGACACACACTTTAGTCACTATTGTACACTTGTCCATATGAACCTACCTTTTGGTGAATGCTCTTCATCAATGTCCTCATAGTAGTGAAGATCATAGCGAACACAATTATTCTGTAAGAAAAACACATTACTAGACTATAAATATAATATAGTTGTATTATTTGACTATGGTTTAAAGAAGAAATAACATGCAATTTAAAACAGTTTTTAATATTTAATAGCATATTGTTCTGTCTGAATATAGCCAGTCCTTGTCATTTCTTTCTGGACTTTGAAAGCAGTTTTAGCTGCAATGCCACAATCAATTATACAAAGTAGGGTGCATTGATGACATCACGATGAGGACAAAATCAGTTGAGCCGTTCCTGAGACCAATTTCCATTAAAGCTCCTATAATATGATATGAAAGACTGATTGTTCAAAATAGGTTATTTGTGGGGATAGAAAACACACATAGGTTCCCCAAAAACACAATACATTTAAAAAGTGAATTATTATGATGTACTGATGACAATAATGACCAACAAGCTCACAACGATGACCAACAAGTTCACATCATATCTCGAGTCGTATCGCGACATGTTGTGAGCTTGAAGAGCGGCCATTTTCGGCACATGACACCACCACCCGACAAAGTATAAAACGGGTGTAAAATGGCAGTATTGAACCTTGTGTTTGACGAGCTTGTCCCAGTATCCCTTCTGCTGCTTCACCAATGTGAGGACCGGCTCGTTGCACTTCATGGTCCAGGAGCACTGGTCTGCAACGATGCTATCGTGAAGCTCCAAGTCAGCTCTGTATGGCCTGCTATTCACACTGCCACTGTAGAGACACAGCACAGACGAGTGCAATAGATAGACAAAAAACAAGGTTCACATTCACAAGCTTGTGAGCTTGTAAATCGGCTACTTTTGTGTTACACTGTATTATGTCAAAGGGCATTCATTTATGAAAAGAAAAAATACATAAAACGTTGAAATGTGACGATAAACAGTTTGTTCCCGATCAATGTTCATATGCAACACAAAAAGGCATGCTGAACATTATGCCATAAATGTAAACCAATGGGCTATGGCATCCACATTCCACAACAACGGACCTGTACACCACACGGTTTGCGTAGAATTCACATTTCTGTGACACTGGATTGGAGAGCTTCACATTCACAATCAGTGACTCTTTCCTTTGGTGCCACTTTATCTGAGGGTGGAAGCTGAAACAGACAAATCACACGAGAACAAAACTGAGCAACATGAAGAAACATTTAGTATGGTTGACCGGAAATAATTTTGAGCTTTATTCTTGCCATGGTATTCAATGACAAAAGTCACAACTAGTTTTCTTCCCCTTTTTAAAAGGAACCATGGCTAATAAGACAAATATGTCTTAAAACATTATACTTGCTCTCTACAACAAAAATAAAAACTCCTTCAATATTTTATTTCTTTCATAAAACGATAATCTTTCTCTGCAACTGCTCCAGTCGCAAGTTGATGATGTCATATGATCCATGTGTGTCCAGCCCTATGGAATATATTGAAAGCACATGCTAATAAAAAACAAATTAATACTTCCTAAGGTTAATATGAGCATAAAAGCTATATTTTTTAAATACTTTTTATTAGTGTGTGCATTCCAAACATTACACAGGGCTGGAACACACATGGATCATGACATCAACTTGCAACGGGAGCAGTTCCTATTAAAAAAGATTCTCTATCTCTTAAGTGTCAGGAGATGATTTAACCCAGTTAAAGTAATGTGTCACTCTACATGTTTAAACCTTTCCACATGTGCAATGTCATTTCTGAAAAAGACACAAAAAGTTACTTTTATTTAATCATACTATACTTGTTGATATAACACCATTAAGGTAAATCATATATGATATATATAGCAGCGGGTAGGCTATTTGAGGACAGTCAACCGCCTTCCATGTTTTGAACTGATTATGCACGACCGCGACGCACACAAGCCATTTGCTTATGGGAAGTAACGTTAACTCTAGAGACTTTACAATGTCTTTTGAAAACAGAATCTCAGAGTGCCGTTGCTCAGCTGAATCAAAGAAAGTTTCTTTACCAGCGGTGTTCCTGGAGTGGGCTTCCAAAAAAACCCCACCTAAGCATTTGTTATTTCCCTTTTTTTCTTCTAAACTAATTTGTACCTTTCCGTCGATGCAGTATTGTTTGGTTTACCACCGCTGATGAGCTGTGGGACATTATTCCTTTGATTCTCACTGATGGGGAGACCTGAAACGTACATGATAGAAATGATAGCAATGAGAAGGCCTTCGAGGACACAGACACCTTCAACAAAAACGCATGAACTATTCTAATTTCTATATTCCAAACATCATGTTGCAACTTGGGACTGACTAATGAAGGTTAGGGATGACTTTTGCATTTTCAGTTACCATTTTCAGACGGGATGAGCTTTTGGAGTGCGAATCCTTTGTTTCCATTACTGTATATAAAAAGCAAAAGTTACTGAAGCAAAAGTTACTGACCAGAAAAAGTACATTTGAGTGCAATTCTTCTAAATGACCCATTTCCCATTCTTACTAAAAGCACTGCTAGAATAACGGGCACAAAGACTAATAAGAGAAACAAAGCAAGTCTCAGTATAGACTATGGGCTCCATTTTCGTCACTCGCTAAATCCCTTATCCCTAAACTTCTTCGCCTTTTTTACTATTTTGAAAACATTTTTGAATAGTTCAACTAGCCGATCTACATTGACACATTGTGAGCTTGTAGACTGGCCAGTTTAACTATTCAAAAATGTTTTCAAAATAGTAAAAAAACAAAAGGCAAAGAAATTTAGGGATAAGGGATTTAACAAGTGACAAAAATGGAGCCCTATGCAGTATAGACTATGCAGTATAACATGCATCTACAGCATCTACCAAGCCCTTCTGTTTAACCCATTCCAGGGACCCCCCCCAGAAGGAAAGATTTGAGTTGAAAAGGTTTGGCCAGGTATAAAGTCAAAGTATAAAATGGGGCTCGTGTGGGTAAGAAATATTGCACCGACCTCAGCATTTGAGCAGTTTTCCTCAGATTGGCTAAGACGGCATCCCACGGTTCCGCCAGAGGCCGCTTGTCTGAGTGCTTGGTTTGATCAGGAGATGCTGGCTGAAGTGGGGCATGGGGGTGGACTGGTACACCAGGCTCCAGAGGGGCATGGGGGTGGAGGACTGGTTCAGAAAATAGATGAATCGCTCCCTCTGGTTGAATTTCGGTAGGTTGAGGAGGAGGAGCAACAGGCCGTTGGACATGAAGAGAGTCTGCGGCGGCAGCAGCTTGTGGACAGGTCTGGGGACAGACCGATTCGACAGAGACTTTTGGACCGCAGGCATTTCTCTGTTCAGCTCTACTGATGACCGCGGCAAGTGCTGCGTTCGCCATCCGCATGTGCTCCATGGCCATCACGGTGAGCTCCATCCTATAAACACATAAATCATAACATAAGCTTGATTTCACACACACACACACTGTACACGCCAGATACAAGCACGTACCGTTTCCGCCCCAGACCGCATCCATAGACAACTCCACAAGCAAGCTATAACGACTGCATACATTCCTCTTCTTCAAATGTTCATGTCCCCAAGCCAAAGTCCAAAAGTGTAATCGTGACATGTTGCTTGCTTGTAGATCTCCTTAATGTTGGTTGTTTATTTATGTTTATTGCGACCGCAGGTCACAGTTAAACTCAAACCCTTAGATCGCAGTATATGGAGCTGACCTGTTCCGACATTCCATATGTTGATCCTTCCCCATCCATCCTTCCTCTTCGATGTCTCCGTTTTGACTGATCAATGTCCATTCAAACTCTAGATGGGCGGGCCTGCCCCAAAGTTATTAATGCAGCTGCAAAAACTAGATTTCTCAACAGGCCGGAGAATTAAGGCCCAGCCCTACCTGGGCCATCATACCATGTACACTCAAGACACTGCCCCCCTTATATCTCCACATGGAGGTAAACTATTCCGACATTCCATATGTTGATCTGACCTCATCAAACCCTGTACACTCAACAAACGGTCATCCATATATGACCAGTACAGAATCCATTCCATATGTTGATCTGACCCCCCGCCCCCCCCCATTCCAAAGTGCCAGCGCTCGGCCAGCAGTCTGCTGTCACCCAAGCGGATGTGTGCATGCGACCTCGCCCTTTAGGGTGAAAGGTAAAAGTAGTTGACCTGCATTCAGTTTAGTGTTACTTTTGTAGCACATTATACCAAAGGTTCCTACTTATTTTACTACTACTTTGTTTACGATAAAAACCTGCCTCTCCCGTCCGTCAGTCACGCCTAGTACGCTCCATATATGGCCAATACAGAATTAATTCCATATGTTGATCTGTCCTCATCAAACCCCATAGATTTCCAAATATGGAGCTGGCCTCCTGATTCTTAACTGTGCCGTATTAAGGAAGGAGCACTGTTCGCTTCTCACCCTCAGAGCGTCTCACTGGTATTCTTACCAGTGTCGTTAAATTCAGCTACAAATTACTGGAGATTTGCTAGAGGTTAGATGAAGTTGTCAATGTAAAGTAACGATGTAAATTCTTTTATACTGTACCATCATTGATTTTGTTGCCAGAGAAAGCAAACAGTGGTATTTCTGCAAAATCATTGCTTAGGTTTGCAGCTGGAATTTGTAGTATAGCAAGTAGAATGCTACACTGTACACTGTTAAGTTGATATATGCTGTAAAAATTGCATGTTCAAATTTGCCTTGGCAATAAAATAAAGCCAGTCATGTCACTGACCTTCATTTTGTGGTCGTTTGCATTTAAAAAGTACCCATTTAGGCATTGGCACCACTCTAAACAGTTCAGATGTAGGCATCATTCCCTGGGCCGCTGTTGCACTCTTTCAAATGGTCCCGACAGGGCCAGCATTGTTTTTTTCTCTTCAGTTAATATAAGCAGTCAATGCATGTGCTTTATGGTTGTGAAATATTTTATTGTGCTTTGAAATGATGTGTATAATAATCACTCTCATTCAATAATATATATTAACATTAGATTGCAACCAAAATAAACAAGAGCATATGCCAATAAAAAGGGAAAAAAAAACGTCTGAGTGCAATACAGTTTGTGTGCGGCATGTAATATACAAACATGGGACAAACATAGGTGAGAAATAAGCAATGCAGTATATAGCACTTATCCAAAGCAATTTACATAGATTGTGCATTACATTCACCCACCGATGGCCAGGGAAACCATGCAAGGCACCAACCTGCATATCAGGAGGAATTAGGGGTTCAGAGTCTTGCTCAAGGACACTTCGACACAAACTCTGGAGGAACCCGGATTGAACTGGCTGCTCTACCGGCCACTCAACCCATGAGCCACTGAGGCCCCAATGAACAATGCGGTATTTAAGTCCGACGTCATTTTGTAGTCCTACATTACGTCCGGGTCCAAGTGGCACCAGCTTCCGTCTGCTTCTCATTGTAAATAGCAACATATAATGCCTGAATCTTTTTTTTACAATAACGTTATTTTTAATAAAAGAAGCCATCGAGGGTTAACATGGGTCTTAATGCTTCCACCTCGAGTGGAATTATTCATGTACAAGTGTCCATGACGAAAATAAATAAATGATGTGGAGATAATAAATCCACTGAATTAATACGATCTCTAATGGAGGATTTAGTTAATACAATGAAATAAAATGGCAATAGTATTCCATGTGGGGCAGACAGGCTGTCACAACCAGATTTGGGAGTCCAGTAGCTTTGTTGTTGCAAGGAAAGCGGTAAAATGAGACTGGTTGTTCCAGTCTCAGATTGGTTCAAACACCGCTCCGATGGACCCGGAAGTATCTCTGGGCGGAGCAATCACGCCACGGCTTAAATACCGAATGTACTTCACATTCCTACTGACCTACGGAGGAAACCCATTCCTACTGATGGACTGTGGGGGAAACATGGACACACACACCTTCTTAAACTAAACTGTGTTGTATATACGAACATAACCTACTGTGAAGCTGTTCACAACAAAGTTGACCTAACTTTGCTACTACAGGGAATACCAGAACAGTTGCCTCATTTACCAAGTCGCCCGGGGCGTACACCCGGTGGAACTGCGCAGCCGGGTATCCCTAAAGTAATCTAAGTAAATAATGCTTAAACAGTTTAACTTAACCTTATTCCTAACCTCAGTAAAACTATGCCTAAACCTAACCCTATAGCTAAACTTAACCCCAGTAAAACTATGTCTACCCCTAAACGTATTTCTAACCTTATTCTCAGTAAAACAAAAAGAATATAAGAACAGTCGGACCGAGCGGTCGGCGTGAGGTCCGCGGAAACATCAAGGGGCGACCGTTCCTGATACCACATGTAACAATTTCTGTACTCCTTAATTGCTCTTTCTTGCACTCTATTTGTCCCTTTGTTTGCTATGCTTGCTCTGTCTATATGCCGCTGCATTGTCTGTAAGGAAGCCAAACAAAAATAAGTTTTACTCTTATGTACCTGTACACAAGATGTAACAATAAAGTCCAACCTTGAACCAGTGGGTATGCACGTGACATCATCGTACCCATAAGTTATGCAGGAATGCCCACTGAGTAAAATAAATAAATAAATACTTTCTGGCATTGACAGACATCCAAACAGAAAAGTCCTTAATCTTATTGCATTATACAACATTAAACTCACCAACATTGCAGCTGTACAGAAAGCTTGAATTATCCTCTTTCTATCTGCACAGTTTTTGTTTCATAGAAATCCACCATAGACACGTTATGAGCTACTTTCTGTCAAGAAATGCCCTGCATTTGATTATTTTTCTAATAATAAAGCTTTATTTGTATAGCACCTTTCATGACATGAAATACAGCTCAAAGTGCTTTACAGAGCAATGACAAAAAAAAGGCGTCAGAGTTTGGAAGTGCTTGTTTTCAATAGCGCAGCGTCCTGCTGCCTCCTGCATTATGTGACATTTAGAAACGGGTGCTACGCAGGACGTCGAGTGATTTACAACGAGTGCTTCCAAACTCCAACACTCCTCAATGTTTTGCCACTCAGTCTAAATGAGGAGGGTGTGTCATGATAGGAAAATCATGCATGTGCATACTCTCCATTAGGGGTGCAGTGTCTTGCCTGACAAGGACATTTCTACAGCAACTCTGGCTGAGCCTGGGTTCCAACCAAAGTATATGATAAAGAAAGTAAGGTCATCAACGTCATTTTCGCTATCACGCAATTCCAGACGGCAGATTCGCCGCACTATGGGAGCTAAACTACACCCGGAGTCAATGAGAGCTCAGCGAACCAGCTCATGAACAAACATTATTTCTGAATAACAGACTTTTGTGAAGTAATCACTTCTGGGAGATTACAGAAGACATAACACATTGTCTGCTGTGTTGCTTTTTGTAGAGGCATCTAAAGAGCAAACGTGCCAACTATCGCGAGACTGTCCGCCGTTCCCTGTCTGGCAGGCAAATCTTGCGAGACCTCCGAGAAAGAAACTACCTGCTGCTGTTTAGATCCTCAAATAAAATCATGTAGTGTGCACTGCAAATAGAAAAGCAAGTGATTCGGGAAAAAAAACTGTGATACGTCTTCTTTTATCCTCCTGGACCAATTATATGACACAGGTCTCAATGGTTCATAAATAATGTTTATTATGAGCTGGTCCAGCTTGCTCCATTCATTGCGCTTATTCATGTAACTTCCTATGTGAGATTTTTGCTCCCATTAAAGTGTCATGGCGCAGCCCAGTCACGTGACCATGACTCTTCCTTCAGTAAAGATATTCCTTGGTTCCAACCAAGGATAATTCATAAAGGATAGGAACTTAGGAAGCGAAGCTGGAAGAGACCCGCACGGTGAAGTCCATGGGAGGAAGGAAACGGACATGCGCAATTGAGACCAGGACGTTGTACATGCACATTGCGCATGTCCGTTTCCTCCCAGGGAGCAACCGTAGTACGGAAGTATGGTCTTCGCTTCATATCCTCTCTGAATTATCCTTGGTTCCAACTAGGAAGTTAGGTACCTTGCCAGGCTTCTGCTCTACCTACTGAGCCACTGCTTCACCTGAACATCAAGGATACTTAATGGGGTGTGCCAATATATCGTCCCGCAATTCATCGCAATATTAAAAACATGAAGTTAAGAGTTCTTACTGTATGGTGTGTTATGAAATGTGTGCTTACCATAAACACAGTAAACATTCACACTTTATGCTAAGGACGAGTACATACTCAGCGTTTTATATTGATATAAGATCGCTATTTTCTTTTCATGTGAACATGCTCACCTAACCAGATCAAAAAACATGAACAAATGCATTATGTTTCTGAATTCAATGCCGAAGGCTTGTCAATCAATTGTTGCCTGTTTTTTGGCATCAAACATGATCAAGAAAGTCAATCAAATATTGGAGCATAATTTCCTCTCGTTAACGAAAGTGCGCTCAAGACTCTTGTTGGAGCAGTCATTCAATGCCTCTATAACTATGCTTTCACCTCTTGGTTCTCAAACATCTCACTGGACACTAAAAACTGAGCTCCCAAAACAAACCTCCCAAACAAACCGATACGATTACTTCTCTGCCTAAAGCCTGAGGGCTCGGGGGAGAAGACTAAATAAAAGTGGGATTATCAAAGGGGCCCTCAATACCCTCATACCTGACCAACTACTTCTCCAAAGTGAGTGACACCCACAGGGAGCGACAACGGTGGTACTACCCAAATGTGCTGACCTCATCACATTTGTCATGATTCCTATGGCTGTTTTTACCCCAATGAGTGTATTTTGTGCAAAACTAATGCTTGGAATGGATTCAGAATCATGAAAACCCCCTAGTTTGACATGTTACATGCTACTTAAAGCATAAAAAAGGTTTGTCATTTTTGCCTTTTTCCCCCTGCCATAGGATTATAATGGTAGGGTCACAAGAAACCCTATAAAAGAAATTGCCGAATAGCGACAGCCGGTCAGCAAGTGGATTCATGAAGGTACGTATATAGACAATAATTTAGGCCAATAAAAAAGACTATATACCAAATTTCCAACTTTAAACAAAAGAAGCCTGTCGGCTGCCAGACTAATTGCATTTGCCAGCCATTGACTCCCATTAATTTAATTATATTATTATTTTCTTTTTATTACGGATTAATCCGTAATTGGAACTTTAGCTTTCTGGGGAGTTAAGTCAGGATATATCCTGACTTGGCATTATATGAGTTAACACATTGACTCCTCTTACCATAGGCGGGATCGTGAGGCCAGTGCCAGTGAAATGCAAAAACTGCATGCATGGAGGATTCTGATGTAGGCTGTTTCTACCATGCGAATGCACCGTTGTATTGACCTGTACTTTCCTTGAACTATAGCCACTCTACAAACTGTTAATACAAAATTTTCAATCAATACATTTACAGACCGGTGTCTAATCAAAGCCTCAGAGCAGCTGCTTTGCTGCTTGAACTAAATATTGTTCTCAAAACCGTGTCCGCCCAGCGCAACACTTACTATTTCTTTGCTTACGGTAATGAAAGTATTTACTTTCCGTACAGTAATGAAAGTATAATAGTTTGTACATAACAAGGATTTTGCCCGACAGCAATGATATCACCAGTGACATTTCTATGGGTGTTCTCACCCAGTGGCGTGAGGGTGCTCCCCAATGTCTTTGTGCTCCTTCAGTAAGCGCAGATGATCAGGGTTGTTCACAGCCGTTCCAGTGCTCAGGATCTCAGAGTGGACGTTGTACTCGTTGATCAGTGTCTTCATGCCGGGCAAGCGCGTCATTCGCACCTGTGGATGGTACCGTAGATTGCAGGAAAGCACAATTACCCACTCAGTCATTCGGGTAGAATAAAGATCCAACAAGGCATCTAAGCAGGCAACACAACTCCCACTGAACATTAATTAATCCAACTACGACTAGGTCGATGTTGAAAAGGTTTGATCTTTAGGTTGGCACATGCATGCATGCACGGCATGCATGCTTGCAGAAAAACGAGGCGATTACTATTCATGATTAAAAGATTAACCAGGTATGTATTGCCATATAAATACCTAGGAAGAGCAATGGATCATCTCCTGTCGTGGAAAGATCAGATTGAATCAGTGTGTAAGAAAAACAAAACTAAGAATCTATTTTCTTTGCCGTTTTAAGATCCTTTGGCGCTAGAAGGATTCTATTGTTTTTCACCTTTGTTATTATGAGTGTTCTTCAGTACTGTAGTACCACCTGGTATGGATGTCTGTCTGTAGCCTTAAAGTCACAAATAGCTGCAATACTAGCCATGTTTTGTATGGAGAGTATAGGTTGCTGCCTTCAGGAAGGAGATATGCTGTTCCAGCATACAATAACATCAGACTGAAGGTCTTTTGTCAATCAGTCAACTTTGAGGCTTATTCAGGATTTTGTCCAGGACTAGGACTGAGCTGTGGGCATTTCTCTGTGCCTTTATGTTTCTATGTATGACATGTAATTGTATTTTTTATTTTTGTGTCAAATTTGTGTGTCAAATGTGTGTATGTGTTGCATACAAGGCCGCTGGGTCGCAAGACAAATTTCAGTGCAAACTGACAATAAAGTACTATATCATAAACAAAGTCCAATGTAGCATCGACAAACGTCATTATCCTATTGACAAAACTGGCACCATATATATAGCATTGGCCCTGCCGTTTTCGCTCATCATTGGTGCCTGCTTTACAAGATGAACACCTACCATGGGATCAACAAAGATGGTGTTTCCTAGGCTGAGGACAACTTTGGCTTGGTGCTGCTGGCCTCTGATCTTTTGGCTAATGGCTCTGGTGGCCTGCAAAGGGAAAAGCGTTGTTGTAACATTGATCAATATTATTCATTTCAAGTTATAACTTTGTTGAGCATACTGTAATCATCGTGCTTCAAAAATAGATATACAAGCTTGCATTATTATTTATCCTGGATGAGACATCTAGGATGAAAACCAGCAACCACCAATGTCGACAGTGAAAATGAAAATGCCCCTGACATTATTTTCCGTATGAATTCCTTTTCTGTTTTCGGCATCATCTTGTACAAACATGCATGCATGTATTCATAAAATCAATAATAACTTATCAGAAAATTTCTTGAAGTAAAAGCTCTATTTTCTGTACTAATCGTTTCCATGTTGGACATTAAACAGGGTCTCCCCATCTCTAAGTAAACAGAAAATAAATGTTCAGGTTGGACACCAATTCCATCCAATCAGGAGAGAGAACCCATTTGTCAGCTTTGATTTTACAGTGTTCCAAATCAATGCATCAATATATTTAACCACCTCTATACATTCTAAAACAGACCTGAAGGGCACTGTTCTTTTTCAATCAACACACCAAAAATAACAGATCACATTCACGTTGAGAACTTGCAGATCGGTCACAAGCCGGCATGGTGAGGAGTGAGGACGCCTCATGACACATGTATGATGCGATTGCCGCTGCTACCCTACAGGTTCAGTGAGTGGACTTTTTTCATTCATCGAATAATTGAGCTACTAGGGCTGCAATTATTATTTATTGGTTTATGAAAAGAAGCCCGGCACTTAGGGCCACACTCCCGACCTTAGGGTTCCAGTCGACCTCTTGGTCCACAGGTTTCACTCGACAGACGATGATCTCCACAACCTGGGGAGGGAGGGCGTGGAACTGGGCTGGTAGATGGAGCAACTGGTAGGACTTCACCTCCTGCTCTCGGCCCTCGTCCAAAAACAATACTTTGACGCTAAAAAACAGATGGTCCATTTTGTCTGGCACAGACGTCACTTTCACTCTGCGAGGGACGACAAGGTTGGAAATGCAGAGAAGGTGAAAGGTTGGACAGGAAAGGCTATGGTGGGTTGACTTGACACTGAAGAGATTCATATAAAGTAAGTCAATAATATGCTCAATTAAATTAAATCCAACTAAACAAACTTCAAAATCAATTCGGCAACAAAGCGTATGCACCGCTTTCTTGAACATCTTGGGTTAGTGCATTAGCATTGGCCTAAATTTAGCTACACTTTAGAACTCTTCCCCTTGTTTTAGCACAATCCATTTTCGCCTAATGCTGACCAATGATGACATGCCCAGAATTGGGCCACTTATGTGGTTAGACAAATGCAACATAACAATGAATGATTTGTTGTACTTGAGATCTTACACAATATCAACAGTTTTTTTTCAATGAATACAAAATATCGGTCTTCATTAGAAGTGTTTGAGGAAAGGGCATAAAGTGAAGTTCCACGCCTGTGCCGGTACCTCTGGGGGTTGTCCATTACATGCAGGTGTGGTTCAATAAAGTACAGTACGACTTGCTACATCTCATTTTGCCATGTTTAATGCCTATCCTTTCGCCTGCGACAAAGCGTGAACCTTCAAGTTGCCTTCCAGTCCCTCCAGAACTTGAGGGACTGGATGAGCCCCGTCACTCCCTCAGCCATAGAGCTGAACTTGACTTCAACACAGGACCTTACAGTGGTGATCCAGTCGTTAAAAAAAAAAAAAAAAAAAAACTGAGCACCCATGGTGAATATGCTCTTTAAGTTCAGCTGATCTGTTGTGTGCATTGAAAGATTTGCCAATTTTCCAGGAAGTGTATAACACTAGTTCTACACTAAATACATACCGTATGATATGACAACAGTAAAGTGATGGTTTAAACTGAACCACAGTTAAACCATGTTGTGCAACCTCAGTTGGGTTAGGGTGATTTGGGTTTATGCTGCTGATCATTGTTGAGCATTAAACCACAGGTTCTGAGGACAATTGGCTTCTGAGTGACTTGTTCTGTACAATGCAGGTTTAAACTCCTCTTTAACTCTAAACAGAAATCAACTAAGCTAATGACAAGCAATGACCAGCAAATCTATTCAGTCAAGGATTTAAATCATTTAGAAAATATACCTGTAAATTAACTAACCAATCTTTGTATGTTTTGTATCTAACCTGTGATAGCCCTCCTTCTCTTCCATTCCATAGAGACCTCCCTCCACCACTTCTTTGACCACAAGTTTCTCTGTAGCATAGTAGGAGACCATCTTTGATGCCAGGCTCTCGTAAGTGTCATCCTGGTTCTTCACAATGCGCCCATAGAAAACGGAAGCGGTCTTGATGTAGAGGGGTAAAACCTTTTGGAGACACAAACAAAACCCAAACTTGTATTTGTGGTAGAAAATTAGTCGAGTGGAGAATTGTAGGGTGCGGCAAGTTGTGCAGAGTACGGGGAGCTGATGGATTGTGGAGGGGGAGCGCCACGCCTACCATCTCCCAGGGTTCTAAGCGTATTTTGTGCAGGCCAAATCAGGCTGCAGAATAAGCATATTTGAACTGGGGACTCCCCAGTGAACGTGTTAGGCAGAGGAACCAACTCATCGATCTCACCGTAATGGTTCCAGAATCTGGTAGCACTGACTGATCAGTTGTGGAACTGAACCAGTGGCGATCTGGACACACATCACTGTCCCTGTAGAGGAGAATACATGAAGTAAAAATGTGTTTTAGGTTCAGGATGTTAACATCTATTTCAAATATCCACACTTACACTAGATCTTCCATTTCAAATAAATTTGGGCACGACATGGGAAGGTTTTCAAAAATGTGCATCCCCCGCCACCCACCAAATACAACTACAAACTTGCAATGTGTAGTGCAGTAAATGTTAGTTGCTGCTCTATAAGAATGCACAAACAATGGCTGTGGAAGAATGCAATATGTCCCTGAATTAGTTTTCTCTTGCGACTGACCGACAGACACCAAAGCTCTTGAGGTAGCTGCAGAGCGGCCTGTCGGTCTTCTGCTGCTCCTTGGCCACCATGACTCCCTCAGCGAAGGACAGAAGCTCAGGAGGCAGCAGGGCGTCTGAGCGCTTCAGGTAGCGCAGCACTCCCACCATGTGTCTGGCGTCCATCTCCGTTATGAGTAGTAGTGACTTTGCAGGGGTGGACTCACCCTGCTAAAAAAGAAAAAAAAAGGTTGTAAATAAGCCATCGAAGCTCGATTTGATATTTCAACTGAAGATGCTTTGAGTACATCTTACTTTGTCAGAGAGGTTGCGGAAGTTTTCCAACATGCAAAAGAGAGAGCTTCCAAAGCGCTTGGGGGAAGTGGGGAAGCCATAGTGGATGACACACGTTGCATCTCTGACCCACAGCGCCTTCAGACAATCAACGGTGGTCACTGCAGATCAAAAGAGAAGGAATACACCACACATCATAAATGACTCTTGACACCATGTTTGTAGTTGCATGTGCGGTTCCTATACAGTATTATGCAAGGTATTGTGTTGTTACAAGCAAAGTGACCAACAGTAATAAAGTATTTCACAGTTCTTACACAATACCAGCATTAAAAGAAACAACTCTTGTAAACTCAAGACAGAACTGCTGAATTCCGTTCAGAGGTTTATATACTGTACATGCGACTATTGATGGAAAATGCTCCCATTTACCCAAGATGACTTGAGTGCCTGGTCCAATTGTCTTCCTCCACTGATGAATAACAAAGTCGAATTGCTGGGTTAGCCCCTCATGAGTCTTCAGGCAGAAAGCAGATATCTTGCTTACAGCCTACAGAACAAGCAGAATGAGAAAACAAATGATACCAACTTAGTGTACTGAAGCAGAGATGTTCATCAAGAACAGATGCAAAAATTGTGTGCATCGAATGGATTCAAAGAAATGTATATGTTTTTCACTTCTCACAGTGAAGTTAAAGCTTTTCCCCCACCTTGAATACATGTTCGACCTCCAGAGCAGAGCTGCAGATTATGAGGGTCTTCTGTCCTACGTCAGGGTGGACATCCAACCCACCGACTAGTGCAGCGGTCTTGGCGCTCTCAAGACACAGGATGTTCATCTGTCAATAATAAGAAACATAAACCACATTCATACTCATCACTAGTTGGATGTTACAATAATGCCCATCGTTTCTGGATTAACTAAATGATATGTAGCTTGCGGAGTTAGTTCAGTCAGATATACTCGAGATGCACATGTATGTGCTCTAGGGCACATACATGTACTCAATATGCTGCATTACTATGTGGGTGCATTCAGTATGTGCAAGACCCAAATGTCATTCGCTGATTAAGCTCACTAGACTAGACCGCATGCTTCTTCCTGCCTTCCTTAGTTTCCTAATGTTTGCTCCCACCAGCACCCCAGCCCCACTCTGTTATTTCATGTTTCTGTTTGACAACATGCCATGGGACTATTTATGCTCCAAAGGTAATAAAACAATCCCGGCAGCGTGGGGGGGATTGGATATAGACATCGTGGGTTTCAAAGTGTTAATTGTGCCGAGCAGGGAGAAAAATGTAGCAGAGCCGTACGTCAATGTAAAATATTATATGCACACTTGTATTCTATAATAAATATTGGTTAAATCTATTTGTGAGTTATCTGACTGAACTAAATATTGCAATATATTCAACAACAATATGCAGGGTTTCCCCAGGAAATTAACCTTATGAATGGGGGAGCGTGAAAAAGGCAGACTGACCTGGTGCACATTGCCATAGAGAGCAGCCTCCTCCATGACAGTGATGACTATACAGGGAGAGGTCATGTAAGTGTTCAGCAGGCTCTCCATGTGACTGCTCCAGTGTTTCCCCACGGCAACTATCTGCTTGGGACAGAAGACCCGCTCCTCACTGGATGTCACCTTCTGGAAGTGCTGCAGGATGGTGTGCATCTGAGATGATAGAATAATGGTTTGTATCAGTTCAGGAGGCACACACAGACGTTGTCGGAAAATCTATATCCACCGTGCCGGATAACAGAGACAAAAATACAATGAGAATCCACACAGTCTTCAAAGCTCCCAATTACTTCATTAGACAGCGTACAAAGTTTTGACCTTTCATAGGTCTTCTTCATCAGGTACCTGACAAAGACCTACGAAAGGTTGGAACATTGTACTTGTTTGACTGTGTGAGGATTCTCTTTGTGTAATGTGGCACAGTTGTTACACCCCCTGAAAGATCACATGGCTGATAACGTCAACCACAAAGTTGAGAATACAGCACACAGATGCACAACATCATGCACAGTGAATACTGGTAATATGGAACAACGTTATTCAATATTCTCACCTCATCTGGTGCCTGGGAGAAGAGCATGTCTGCTTCATCAAGCACCAGGTGACAGAGCCGCAGGAACAGGCGCAAGTGGCAGGCCAGCAGTCGAACCAGGCTGAAGGGTGTAGTCACGACCACCTGGCCTGGAGGGGTTTAAAGCAGAGATGGGCAAACATGTATTTGTGATCTACGCATGCGTGTGTGTGTGTGTGTGACGTACTAACCACCATCCATTATTACAAAGGCTACATCTGCAAGGACATACACAGCTATCTGCTAGGACCCGTTTACGTTTGGGGTTAAGGTTGAGGCAGCATTATGGAATATAATTATATTACAAGACTAATCATTTTGGCTACATGTTGACAGTGGTGTATGTGTGTGAATGCAAGCAGTGACAAATCATCTTACAGTTTCTAGGGATCTTGGTAGCTGTGCCTTCGTCTTTTCCCACACCCACCAATAGAACCATGGGATGGAGGGACTGTGTACCGTGAAGGTCCTCAAAAAGGTCATGT
>OOFJ01117797.1:0-10060 GCA_900323375.1 Benthosema glaciale | reverse complement strand
TTCAAGCTTTTTGAACGTTAAGGTCAGTTCCGATGAAACAGCTCGGACCCCATGCAGCATTCCACACACAGATAGGGGGACGTATTGTAGGAAGCCCAACAAACGCTTCACTACCCAGCACTTTGAACTAGTGATGCACCGATGTATCGGCCACATAATCGGTATCGGCCGATATTGCTGTTATCGGCCAATATCGGTATCGGCAAATAAAACTGACATTAACCGATGGCAGTAGCCGATGTTTATCTGTAGTTGAGAAGCATATATTTTGCATTGGCTATGTTGGTATGTTGGTCATCTGTAGTCTACCAAACTGTAGATTATTAACATTTATTTCTTGCATTGAATATGTAATTGTTTCTCTGGCCCAAAAAGGGCAAAAAAAATAAACATATATCGGTATCAGTATCGGCTATCGGCTAAATTGTTATTTTAAACATCTGTATCGGCCAAGAATTTCCATATCGGTGCATCCCTACTTTGAACCTCTCATTCACTGTGGGGGCGCCGATGGCCAAGTGGTCCAGGCACATGCCACATATGGGCTCTGGCCTGGTTGCGTGTTCGAGTCTAGTTCATGACGACCTTTGCTGCGTGTCTCTCCCTCCCCCTCTCTCTCCCTCTTTCCTGTCTCTCTTCACTTGATACTATTAATAAAGGCAGAGAAGCCAAAAAACGAATCTTAAAAAATTGGAAAGTAAACACACAAAGACTCACGTACAGACACACATACAGACACACACACGCACACGTGTGCACGCCTGTCAAATAATTGTATTCTCAAGTCTGCAAAATGCCTGTGAAGTTAATGTCCTCAAGAGACTTGATTGCACTGTTTGGGTTCCCTCCTCAGATCCAGAACTGGATGTTTGAGATGAACCGGACCCATCCTCACCTAGTAGACATGTTCTCTATAGGGAGGTCATATGAAGGGAGACCCCTCTATGTGCTTCAGGTAAAAATGGGCTGGGGGTGTGTGTGTGTGTGTGTGTGTGTGTGTGTGTGTGTGTGTGTGTGTGGTGTGTGTGCGCGCGCGCACACACACGTGCGTATGTGCACGGCAAGTAAACACACACACATGCACGCGCACACACGGTATATTGAGATGTGTCTGTCATGTATGTGTGTGCCTCTGCGATTGTGATTCACACTGACATAATTATGCACTCTCCTGTCAGCTAGGAAAGAGAAGTCGCCCGCATAAGAAGGCGGTGTGGATAGACTGCGGTGTACACGCCAGGGAGTGGATAGGACCTGCCTTCTGCCAGTGGTTTGTCAAAGAGGTATTCACCTTGTTTGCTCAAGTCTTGTGCTGGCGCATACACTACTGAAACAAACAAAGTGTTTGAGTTTTTAAGACCTTGTTTGGACCATAATCACTGAACACATGTTGCTGGGTCTCAACATGAATTCTTTGCATCGCTGCTGAACACAGCCTGAACAGTATTAAGCAGTAGCAAACACTGTATCCTCTGCTATCTCTAAGGCAGGGGTCTTCAACAGGGGGCCCAGGACCCCAGAGGTACTGCAGATAGCATGCCTATTCTCAGGAACATTAGACCGAAACTAATCAGACCAAGACTATCAGACCAAGACGTATATTTTCAGCAATTTTGTGTAGAAGGAAAAAGGAGCAAACCAGGTACAGAGCCAAGTTTACTTAGTGTTGAGGGATTAAGTGGTTACATTTCCAAAAATAAACAAAAAACATTGATTTACACAACGCTTATGATAGTCAAAGAAGCCAGCTATGAAACCGATGAAAAGGTTTAATCTGCAACACAATTGTTTACAGTGTAGTGTCCTTGCTTCATCTCTCTCTGCAGGGGCCCTTGGCCTGAAAAAACGTCTTTATATACAAGGGAACACATGTTTAAATTTAGATGTAATTCACTACAGCAGTAAGCATCTTAACTAAGAAGCTCTGGGTACAGTAAAAGCAGTACCAGGCCAAAGCTAATTGCAAATACTGTCTTTTTGTTTAACCTAGCCGCAAGCAACTCTAGATCCTATTTGTTATATCTGGAATCTAGGGTTGCAATACCACCCCTTGACAGCACATCCAAACGGAATGTTGGTATTAACCTCACCAACATTGCAGTTGTACAGAAAGCTTGAATTAGCCTCTTTTTATCTGCAAAGTTTGTGATTCAGAAAAATCCACCGTAGACATGTTTAGAGCTACTTTCTGTCAATAAATTCCATGCAAGCAAGTGATTATTTCATAGGTGTCAAGTTATAAGTGTTGGAGTTTGGAAGCGCTCGTTGGAAATCACTCAAAGGCCCTGCCTACTACCACCTGTTTCGAAATTGCACATAATGCAAGAAGCAGCAGTATGTTGTGTTATTGAAAATTAGCGCTTCCAAAGACTTAATACAATCAGATAGGACTTTTCTGTTTGGATATACCGTATCTTCTGTCAATGGTTGGTATTGCAACTCTGGATTCCAGATATTAAAAATAGGTTCTAGATGAGTTAAGGATTCTTAACTTTGTTGGTTCTAAAAATATTCTTTTGTGAGACTGGCAATACTGGTCTCACAAACAGAATATTTTTAGAACCAATTGTGTACCAATTACTGTTTCTTTTCCCCACGCTACACCTATAAAAATAAATGTCCTGTAGCAAAATGTATTACAATTGATGGACTTATGAAATATTATTTTAACAATAAAGCAATTCAAAGTGATTTTACACTGAACATTAATAGCATTAAAACAAGGAAAAGCTAAAGAAACATAAAATGACATTTAAATACAACAAAAAAATAATGATTACAGAGTGAGAGAATAGAAGATAGAAATAAACTAAAATAAATGAATAATCAATAGCATCAATAATAGGCAGAAGCAAACAAAAAAGTATTGCGTGCATAAAAACACTGCTTCTCCACGTTAGGGTTTGACTTTTGGTTCAGAAAGGAGACCTGTCCCAGATAAACTGAGAGGTTTGAATGAATCATAACTTAGCAGAATATCAGAAATGTATTTTGGCCCTAAACCATTCAGTGCTTTGTAAACCAACAATAGTATTTTAAGATAAATTAAATTCTTTGACACACAAGAAGCCAGTGCAAAGATCTGAAAATGGAGTGATAATGATCAAGTTTCTGTGTGTGCAGCTATCAGATTGATTTCTTTAGGGAGACCTTTAAAGACACCATTACAATATAAGTTCAACAACACGTTTTTTTTTCTTTCTTCCAAAACCTGCTGAGAAGCAACGGCCTTGACTTCAGCCTTGACATTATTCTCAAGGTGATAATAGGCTAACTTTGTAATGTGTGACGAATTCCGGTGGAATTACTACCCATGCCATAAAAGTAAAGAACGGGAGGAATGTAAGACCACCAAGACGAAAAATAGAAAGGCAGAGGTAGAGTGATAGACTAGTATTTATTAAATAAAAATAATGTAATGACAATTAAAATAAAACAATCCATTCATGAGAGACCTTACTTGTACGGACAGTGTCTTACAATCAGAGTACACGGTAATGTAGTAACTCAGATTGGCCACTGGAGGTCAGGGTGCTTTGTCTGTTGAAAACACACCCAGGCTCATTAACCTTGGCCTGTGACTAATTACAGAGAGAAGGAATTAGTAGTAGTATTACCCTACACAGCCAAGATCTCCTCTCTCCAATCCTCCTTTACAGTCTGTCTGAGCATTAACTGTCACCGTGTGTAATGAACTGTGGCTGACGAAACCCTTCGCACACGTTTGAATGTGGTGGTAAAATCTGGTAACATTGCGAGGTTAAGAGTGCCAGGTATTAATTATTTAAATCATCCGCCAGTGGCAGTGTTTTCAGCAATTTTACGAGTCTATTTTTTGTAAGATCCACCGCAGGCACGATGTGTCCAGGATGTAAACAAATTAAGCTACATGTGGGAGTCAGAGGAAGTGTCTCTTTTTACTGCGGAGATAATTTTTTTCCCCCACTTCTGTATGCGTCTCCTAGCAACCGAGGATCGTTCAGACGGCGGCGACGACAAGCGCCCTCTAGTGTTTAAAACTGAAATCACAAAATCTCGCTTTCTCGGCTATGGCACCCAGGACTTGGCAAAAAAACAGAAATAGAGAATTTCTTGCAGATTGCAGTTTGAACGAGTGCAATGTGTAATCTTACCGTTGTGTTGTAGGCCGTCAACTCGTACCAGTACGACTCTGTGATGAGAAGACTAATGAACCAACTTAACTTCTACATCATGCCCGTCTTCAACGTGGATGGATACCACTTCAGCTGGACAACAGTACTGTAACTCTATCTTCACTGTTATGCACATCGTTTTCCCCCTTTATTATAATCGATCAAAGTGAGTTCATTCTAATGTGTGCCGATACTCTTCCCTAGGACCGGTTCTGGAGGAAAACACGGTCCAAAAACTACAAGTACCACTGTCGAGGGACCGACGCCAACAGGAACTGGAAAGTAAAATGGTGTGGTGAGTTTGATTTAAAATAAATGTTTACTTGTATGAAAGTCAATGAAATAAATTGAAAAATACTGTCAATACTGTGTTTCTTGCTCATTAAGGCTTTAATTAACTGCTTTTTCTGTTTAAATTATCTTATTTTTTATCTCACTCCCCTGGCACTCACTCTCACATGAACAACATATAATCACACATTACTTCTCTGCAATACATCCCTTGTTCTTATCTGTGGCATCTCCGTCTCCTGGGTCCAATCAATGAGTGTAAACCTGCATTTAAACGCCTGTTTGATGATGATGATGATGACAGTGACTGTTTGATATCTAGGATGGGGACGGTCTGTAAAATCATCCTCACTATGGGGGAGAACGCCCTGAGGGACTAGGGGAGATATGGTAACAGCAGAGACTGCGATAGCAGAGGAGGAAGATGAGAGAGAGAGAGAGATGATGAAAGACAGGGCAAAGTGAACATGTTCACACAACATTTTGCTCTTACAGCAATACTGTACAGTACTGTATGTATACAGTATGTTGAAAGAGCAAAGTATCACAATAATCATTATGGATATGTTGTGATGTGCCATTAATGTTTGCAAAGTTACACAGTAAACAACAAAACGATTGTGTTCCCAGTAACTGGGAAACAAAACAGTTCTTGTGCAATTGAGTTAAATTTGCATACTAAACAATCAGACAACAGAATTGTGTATTCTTGTCATATCAACACGATATGATTCCACTGAGACAATAAAAGATAACATTGAATTGTCGCACAGCCATACACACCCCTCAAAAGATAAACTACCTTGCCGTTTACATCCTCTTGCTACTTTCCCTAACTCCTTGTACCTATGTTGTCTTTTGGAGTCCATGAACAACAGCTGTTCTCCAAGGACACCCCCCTGGAGGAAGAAATTAAATACATAGTCTGCAAAAACTCTTGACTGTCACTGAGTATTCATTAAAGATTGCTCAAACAAGTATGATTACAGAGCAGCACTGTGTATTCACTGGTACAACACACAAAGGATGGGAAGCAACACATCTGGCAGTGATGTGTATATGTGGAGCCCAGGGAAAGATATTTTCACAAATGAAACCCATAAATATGTTGTTGTTGTTATTATCTACAGAACGTGGCGACAGGACCAACAGCATTTTACGACTACAGCTTATAATGGAACTCTTACTGTCTCTTGGCAATGGATCCATTTTGGATTTGCATAGGATAAGAAATGCCCAGTCTAATCATCATTTTATGTTAATATTGTTGACAATTAACTGAAGGTATTGTCCACCAAGGCTACCACGTGGTTTGTTCTATTTATAGATAATATGGCTAACTCCTGGATGATTTTCACGTCCAACATTGATCTAACCTAGTGGCTGGTTATTTCCTGGGTGAGCTAATCCTTTTAGGGGCTGGCCTGGTCTTGCCTGAAGGTTGCTGCAACGTCTTATATTTCATGTTTGTTTTCATTTAGGTCCTTCAAGGGCACAGACAATGATGTTGTTTGTTCTAAACAGAATATAATCTGTATAGGGGTAGAAGGGGGTGGCAGTGTGGCTGATGAAGCCTCTGCCTTCAAAAGTCACCAATGTATTCAGAACAACTTTAGATTATAACAACTCGATTGTAATCCTAAATTATACTTTGCCATTTTAACCCTTTATAGACACCTTTTTGGTGTTTCACGCATTATGTTATGCTTTAGCTATTGAAAATATAGCGCTACGAGCTTGTAGGTCTGCTATTTTTGAAAAATCGTGGCGCAAATCTTTGAATATATTGTTTCAGAGGGAACGTTTTTAACTCATATCTTTGGTTCTGGGGGTGTCTCTGGGACTGGAACAACATACTTTCAGATGGGGGGCCAATTACAGATAATTTTTGGGGTCCTTAAGATTCATTATTTGAGGACTACCAACATAGAAATAAGGGTTTTTCAGAAAACTTTCAGTATTTGGAAGACATTTTTAGCATCATTTTCAGGTCAAAATGGGTTAACAGATTTCTGGTAAGCATCAGTTCTAAAACAAATATAAAAAAATAAAATAAACAAAGTGGTTCATATCCCTCCTCCTCCTCTCCTGCAGACGAAGGTGCCTCTACTCACCCCTGTGATGACACCTACTGCGGGCCGTACGCCGAGTCTGAACCTGAAGTCAAGGCCGTTGCCAACTTCCTGCGGAAGCACAAGAAACGTGTTAAAGCCTACATATCCATCCATGCCTACGCCCAGATGCTACTCTATCCGTACTCATACAAGTACGCCACCATCCCTAATTTCAGTTGTGTGGTAAGGGATTTGTTATTACCTGAATTAATCAACCAATAAAAGATAATAATTTTATAGTAAGTAAACCAATGATGAATTTGTGATTTACCGGGGAATTCTATCCCAGTATTGGTGAAGAGCTGGAACTTCAATGTCCTACTGAAAGATGACGTTTTCACAAGCAATAAGCTGACAAAGGTTCCACCTAAAATTACAAATAGGATAAAATCATAACAAACGATGGTACCTTTTGTACCATATGGTACCTAAGTGGTTTAGGTAAACAAGTGTCAAGTATGATTACCTTCTAATAGTGACATTACGACATTATTTGATGTTTTAGAGACTTGAATGAGGAAATAATTACTACAGTAACTAAATTACTAACTGGCCATATGCTTTTCTTTGTGCAGGAATCAGCAGCTCATAATGCAGTGACAGCCCTGTACTCTGCCTATGGAGTGCGATATAGATACGGACCAGCCTCCACAACCCTGTGTAAATATCTGTGGCAGTTGATCATGCACTGAATAAATATGAAAGGATTTACGATTTGACATTTACATAACAATCATCAAGGTTAACAATTTACTTACGTATTCATCAGGGCCAGGCTTGTGCACTCATTGTGGTGAAGGTTGTGCTGATGTGAGCCAAGTAAATGTTAAATGTAACCTTTAATGCTATTAAGAATGAGGAACATTCTGGGTTTCTTGTTTACAGTGATTTTGGTTGTGCATAATATTCATAAATGCAATGCTACGCCCCTTTAATTCCTTGTCTTTCTATATCCTCCAGATGTGAGCTCGGGCAGCTCTATGGACTGGGCGTACAGGAACGGGATCCCGTATGCATTTGCTTTCGAGCTGAGAGACACAGGATACTTTGGCTTCCTCCTGCCAGAAGCTCTTATCAATCCAACCTGCACAGAGACCATGAGGGCCGTGAAGGCCATTGCTTCAGGCTTGCTGAAGAAGTGTGACATTGACAGGGACAGATTCCCATATATTTGATCGGACAGCAAGGGCAAGGTCACTGAAGCTCTACTCTGTCAGCTGCACTTATCTCGCTGGCTCGGTATTCTCCCAGATGTTCTCAGGGTTAAGAATCGAACAGGACTTGGCCCCGGTGGAGTCTTCATTTACAACCACATGACCCTGACCCTTAGCGTATCCATCTGGGCATTAAAAAAAAAAAAAAAAAGGTTGAACATTCAGTGAAAATAGTCAATCTACAAGCTCACAATGCATGCTGTGTTCAGTGTGTTGTGAGGTTACAGATTGACAATTTTGGACGAAGAGATTTGCTGAGGTGGGGGAAAAAAAGGAGCCCTGGGGATCCTGGTCAGCAAAGTATAAGTAGGGTATAAGTGTTGTACAATTTCCTTTTCAATGGAGTATGACGGGAACGAACAGCGGTGGGTGACGGTATGTTATTGTGCCAAAATGTTGCCAAGATCCTCAAAACTATCTCTCTTTTTGTATACATTGAGTGAGTGGTACGGCTAGAGAATGGGACAAAGTGCTCTTAAAAAAAAAAAAAATGGTAAGCACTTGAATGCAGGTTTAACTGATTTATTTTGTCATGGTGTTACAGAACCTTTCTATAAGGAATGATCTAATATTTGATCGTCTTCCAAAGGTGCATTGTGTTACCAAGGACCTTTTCAAAAGGTCTGACTGTAGCCATTTTTCAAAATGACCAGTACTTTGAATTTGGATTATTTTTCATATTATTTGGAATTGCGTACTTGTTCAGATATTTCTTTTAAACCGCTACCGTGTTTCTGCGTAGCGGTGCCTTTATTACTGCACTCTACTCTACAGTAGGGATTAACTAAAGTTGAAATGTTTAGGTGATTTCCCTTTAAGTCTGAATTGGGTCAATAATATATTGTATGCATCATTTTGTATAATAATTCAGGGTATGAAAAAGCAATGTTTACTTTTGATAGCCAATGCACAGGACTTTGTTTTTTTTTACAGATTTTAAATAAACAATTTGAATATTTCTGCCATTTCGCGTCACTGTTAATTGCGACTAGAAAGACAAATGATTACAGCGTTTCAAATCAACCAAGTTGAAAAACTTTATTGACCTAGAACCTGATTAGAATGCCAGATGATGTATCGTACACAAAGTTGTACAGTATCTTTTTGCAACATAGAAAACTTTACACTGCTGTACCATATACATGTTTGCTTTTCTACATCCATCAGCAGAAATGCGTCCCCGTCCATACACTTTAAAGCACAGCTAACAGTATTCATTGTTCTCTATACATATAGCTTTTCCCCAAAAACCAAACAAAAACCAAACAAAAACAAAAAATGTAATATATTATTAACTTTTGATTTTGTACACAAGAGTGAAAACTAGGAATCAAACATGATACAGACCAGTGACTCAGAAGCAGCTCATGTCTGGGGTGCTCACCTTCTTCCAGTTACAGTCATCTCCTCCCTCCCTCCCTCCGTTAAAAAGCTTAAGAACATATAAAATGGAATAATTTATAACCCTTCACTTTTTCAAGCTTTCTCATTCAATTGCAAGTCGTATGCAGGATAAATCCGTGGGAGATGGGTACAGTCGAATAAATTAATCACAAAAACGTAAAATCTCCAGTGCATTCAATAAAGAGATCAAGTGCGGCGAATCCAGAGAAAGAGAAGAAACATTGAACAAAAATAAATGAAATCTAGTGTTATAAGATTATATTACAAAGCGGCAGATCTGTACAACTAGTTTCATCCAAGAGGCTATCGATGCTAAAGTTAGCCATCAGCGGTGCAGACGACAGAGATTCGCTATTATCATTGCTTGACCTGGTGCCAGATTTCATGGTTACTGAATGTCATTTTGCATGATGTTGAAACCATTCATTCCTTACTTTATTCATTTTTTTTAAATATACAGTAAGAAGCACACCTTGTTTATTTAGTTTTGAATATATTCGGTCCTTCTGAGAAAATCAGAGACACAGATAAAATCGTCAGTGTTGCGTATCAGTAGTCAGCGAGATCCAGTTTGAAGAGTCACTTCTCCGTATTCAAGGCATCACTTTTTCCTTCAGGGATAATGGTGTATGCGTGTTTGTGTATGTGCAAGTGCATACGTGTGTGTGTGGTAGGAGGGGGGGGAGCAGGATGTTCCCTGACCAGCAATAAAACTCAAGTGCACTGATCAAGTGTACTGATCAGTGTGGACTCTTGAGGCGAATACAGGCCCACAGCAGAGTGTTGCGGAGCCATTATATTACTGAGCCTCACCGCTAGCCTCTTCCCCTAATTCTGCGGCCGGCTGCGGCTGCGACTCCTCGTGCGACGGGGGAGGCTGAGG
>OOFJ01117796.1:0-16956 GCA_900323375.1 Benthosema glaciale | reverse complement strand
GAGAAGAGAGATGTTACAAAGATGGGTGTACGATTATGAAATTATGACCACTATCCCGATCTCCAATTATTTGCAGGGTCATATCTGCCGATACTGGTTCTGACCGATCCCTATATTATACAGAGGACCACAATGGAAACTAGAACTGCACTCGAATATCGAGTGCCAACTTGCGCATTGCACGCAAGTAGGCCATTAATATCTCAATTACACCACCATTACATCATCAACTCATCCAACCAATCGAGGTTCGAGAAGCGAGGCGTGTGAAAAAAAACAATACTTGTAAGTAACAAGGCAGACTGGCTGCTCTGCGAATACAACGGCAATGATTGTTACATTATTATTGTATCATCAATATCTGTTCAAATAATCTGGATTATTTTGAGACCGATCCGATACAGATATGGCATTTTTATGGCCGATATGGCTGATTTCGATATGCAACTGATTATATTGTGCATCTCTAGATCTTTTCACTAGTATCTATCTCTCTCAATTTAAGCCAAGTTCTGTTAACAGCCATTTTCAATTATGTATTGGATCACTCACAACAGAGAACATCACCTTGTTCTCCATTTGTGAGTCAAACTAAATTGTTCACCATCTGAATCCTTCCAAACTCATGACCTATACACTATGGCACAATGCCACACAAAATAATGAGGTTGCGTGAAACGATTGTGCCTACTATGTATTATATATATATGATCTGTAAGTTGAACATGTCATAGTCATGGATGATACCATTTTCCCAAATCAGTCACCATTGCTCCCCAAAGGATTACGGTAAATTACATCTCTGGCCTATCATGTGGTCTTTGTCCTACAGTAACCTAGCACATTTTCAAAGAGTTTTGATTTCTAACAGATGCTCTTTATCAGGATTACATGGCAATTCAAATCATCCTCTACGAGATATTGCATAGTTGGTGTGAATTAAAATATTGCATAGTTAAAATACAAGATATCTCGTAACTGGCAGCCAATCGTCATACTATTGTTGCTATTCATTATGTTGTTTGTTGTGGTCACACAAGAGAACTTCACTCTTGTGTAATGCCCTGACTTTGAACTTGGGTCTCCTGCATGGATAGTCAACATCTTAACCGCTAGACTAAAGGGACGTCCCTGTAGACTGGGGTGATATTGGGATTTTTAGGTCATCAGATAGAGGCTCTGAGCCACTACTGCTACATATGCAGTATATATTGAGGAACTAACACATTTGTAACAATAACAACACTAAATCCTATATATGGCGAATTGGTCAGATCAGCGATTCTGGACAACCGCCTATCCGAATGACTAGACGCTTCACACCACACTCGGTGCGCGTACAAGCCACTCAGCTATCAGGTCGCTCACTTCCACACGGCTCATACTGGCGTGATGGTAATGACATGGGATCTGTTCTAAGGATGGAGAATGTGCCGCTGCTGGTGGTAGAGAAGATGCTATTGCTGAGGATTTAGAGGTGCTTTTACTTGGTCTGAGGGTGGAGGGTGTCTGGGCTTAAGACATTACGTTTCTATTTGTGTGGACGTTTGGGATTCAACATCCATCACAAATTAGGTGTTGCCCATTTCAGGAACCTAATGGCGACTTCAAATCCTAAGAAACAAGCTGCATTGGCAGGGAAAGCTCTGAGCATGACTGCAGTGAAGCCTTTATAAAGAGAGGCCACACCCTCCTCCCTAATCAGCTCGCGTAGAACATCCCTTAAGCCATTTGGATACTTTCCTTCGGGAGCGGTTTGGAAACGACTCTTGAGAACATCGGGCGGAATTGCCACAGCCCAGTTAGCAATCCCAGCCATTCCTCCTGCAAAGAGAATACTCGGAACACTGAGCTCATTGTGACTCTTTCCCGCCGGTGTGAGAATGTTCTTGAACCATTCATAGGTCATGAAGTACATCCCACTCGCTGGCATGTCTCGCATCAGTGTGAGAGCAGTGCCTCTGTAGAGGCCCCTGATCCCACTCTCTCTGTAGAGCTGTTTGGCACAGTCCATGGGCCCCGCATATTTTACCTCTCCGGATGCCGCCTGGATCTGTAGAAGGCATTTGATACGTTCTCCGGGAGCCATGATGGCTGTGGTGAACACCCCGGACAACATTCCCGCAGAAAAGAGCTGTGGATATGTAAGGATATGGTCAGGACCTTTTTGCTGCAATTTCTTCCCCAGGCCAAATCCAAGGAAGCAGACGGCATACATGGGTGTTACTCCAATTATAGGGGCTGCCATACCTTTATACAGGCCTTTTGCACCCTCTTTAGCGAGGGTCTTTCTGAGGCAATCAAAGGTTCCTGTATAAATTGGGGTCTCCCCAGGTTTAGGCTTTGGCTGAGTCTGCAAACGGACCTTTATGGTATCTAGTGGATGCCCTACAAAGACCAGGCACATACCTCCAACCCCCCCAGCGATTAAGCTCTTCATTTGACTCACTGGTTCTGGTTGCTTAGACATAGTTTCCGCTACAATTTATTTTCTTTATAAATGCAACTCTGGGGTACCTTCTTCACTGTCCCGTCAGAAATAATGCAAATGAAGATAGGGCGTTTAACAACAAAACTGTAGTCAAATAGACATACAGCAAGTGCCACCAACGCTTGTAGTGTTGCAGTGATATTAGTTGGTTTGTTGGGAGAGTCAGCGTGATTTGTACACTTTTAAGCATAGCTGCTGTGTACCTTGCATAATCAAATATGACGTTAGACTCGCCCAAATATGGAGTTCCACACGGCTAACAGCCAACACATTTTTGGGGAAATTGCTACTGGTCAATTTGTGGCTAATTGAAAACTTTCATTTGCATCACTGCATAGATACATACTATTTGCATCACTGCGTAGACTACATACTACATCTCTGAAGAAATCTGACTAGAAATGTGTTATCTTTACCACAACGAAAAAGCAGGGGAGAAATCTTCACCCCCCTCATTTATCAGAGTACTATGGGTCCTTGAAATTAAAAGGTTTGAGAACCACTGCTGTTACTGTAGGAGGACCCTGGGAACATGGGAATGACCCAGTAATTCATGTGTACGAAAGAGACTGCTACTGTGTGTGTTTTCAGTTGTGTGTGTTTTGAATATCAGCAGAAGCACCACAGTTATAATTTAGTTGTATGCCACAGACCTTGTCAGTGGATTGGCATTTTGCTATGGAACAGCTTGTGTCCAAGTTTATTTACTGGTATATGGAGTTTATTTGTTTCTAAACACATGTACACATGTAATAGTTATGGCTGAAAAAATAAACTGTCTATTCAAAACTGACTCATGACTTAATGGACAGGGTTGAAATTATCACTTGATGATGTACTGGGGTGATACTGTATATCGGCAGTCATAACATAATATACTTTTTATACTCCACCATTCTCCAGTGTCACTCGGCAAAAACAGACAATCTTCAAACTGCCAATGTTTTTATAGCTATTCATTATCACACATAAACCCCCTGGACACACTGGGTGGCGACCTTAAAGTTGACATGTACGATGGTGGTGCCAAATTTTGTTCAATTTGGAGTGCATTAATGTGTTTTGACTGCACTGAGAACTACCTGTTGATACAGTCTGTTGATACAGTATGTTGATACTTCATCTGCCTGGATGACAGCTGGTTGATTCCAACACACCGGGAAGCTGTAGTAGAGGTATCAGCGTTGATACTTTATTCTGAAAACAGACAGCAACACACCAAAGAATAGGATCACCAGACTGTTACCTGCAAGACACATCAACGTCCTCTTCCCAAACTTCAAGTCGGAGGTAGCAGCCTCACATAGTAGCACTATTCCGATGGAAACAGCAGCATTGCAAAGCCCAACGATGTGGGTCTCTGCTACAAACTGAGCCCGGGTGCCGCGATGGATGTACGTCAAATGTCCAGTTTTAGGGTTCTTGTATGCGTATGACGCTCCTCTGATATGGTTCCACATCTGCCCCGAAGTCATAAGCAGGACAAAGAAGAGTGCAAAGAAGGCCCAAACGTTCTTGTTGAAAAGAAACTCTAAGTTGTGGCCTTGAAGATAGGCAAGTCCGCAAATCACAGCCAAGAAGAAACCCAGAAGAACCATTATTGCATAGTTAGGAGGACGAACAACGTGTATGTGTACATTGGTCCGGTCTGCCACCCATCCAGCCAGCTGTTCAGCTTCATAGCCTCTGACCTGGGGATCAAAGGTATCAGCCTGACTAGGTTTCCCTTTGGATGGGAAATGGAGGAATGTTGTGGCAGATTTCAAATTTAGGATTTTAAAAACATCTGAAGCTTCATCAAAATCCATAGTTGCAAAGAAGACCTTGTTGGTGAAGGTGGAGGAGTGACGCCAAGAATTTGCCAGCACCTGCAATTCATCAGCAGCCTGTCTGCAGATCTTACACCGTCTTTGTGGCCGTAGTGCCGTGAACAGAATGACAACTGAGTAGTTTCTGGGGGACGCCATGACAAGGTGTTCAAACATATCTCCGTTCATCCTGATGACAGAATGCTTGGAAGCCATCATCATCTGACCAACCTTCTCCACCAGCAAAGCTTCCTCATTCCTTTGTGCATTTGAAGGAGCGAGGAAGAGAATGAATAAAAATAACACATTCTGGAACATCATCTAAAATGGTTGCGTCACCACAGATGAGTGTGGTTTATGTGAATGGACTATTTCATGTGCTACCACCTACAATGGTACAGTGGCACAAATGTCGAGTAAATCCCGGCCAATCTGCAAAGCCGATGACTATTGATCAGTGGTGGACAAAATACTCAACCCCATTACTTGAGGCAAAGTATTAGGGAACGTTACAGGGAGGAGTTTTGCGCAGTAGGCGATGTTTTGGCTGCCATCTTCCAGCCTACCGGGTAGGCTAGTAGGCTAGTGGGCTACTGGCTGTCAGTGTGTAGTCCGTAAGTTTGATTATCAGTGACGCTGGTGTGTACAATATAACTGCAGTACACCATCTTCCATCTATCTACTATCTTTGACTTGTCACAACTCACAACTCTCCTACTCTATGGCTCTGGATTGATGCCGTTATTATTATAATATGCCATTAGAAAATGTTTGGTGGTCTGATCGGCTCTGGGTCTGATCTGATAGCCGCCTCCCCTCCCCTCACGTCAACACAGTTCTCAATGTTTACAAGTTAACTTACATGAGAGAAAAGGACAAGGACTTGGAACCAGGGAGAGGGAAAAACACCACGAGAGTGACGAGTGATCAGTCAAACAATAAATAAATAGCACTGAGTGTTATGTTGTACTGTGACCACAACGCTGTTCTGTCTGTATGCGATCTGACCATTATTATTTTGATGCACTGTCATGCTTGTTTGATTCGTGATTCGTCAGAATTCTTGCTATAACAGGCAACAACGCAGCAATGTCGGCCCTTAGCTATACAGAGTGGCAGACAAATAAATGAAATGTAGTAGTAAAAAGTTGGTAGGTAATCAAACTTACCGACTACACACTAACAGCCAGTAGCCCACTATAGCCTACTAGCCTACCCAGTAGGCTGGATGATGGCGGCCAAAACATCGCCTACTGCGCGAAAGTCCTCCCTGTGACGTCCCTAATAGATACTCTGGGTCAAATAATACTGAACTATAAGTGAAAGTTGCACTGGAGTAGGATTAAAAAGTACAAACTACATTGCTAAGTATATTTTCTTAACATCAGTACATTGATGTATTCCCAAATAAAATTCATAAATTGTGAAAATAGCAGATCACAGCCAGGCATGACAAGACGATTAGGCGCACGGCCGCTATGCTGTAGTATAAGTTAATTCAGCCGGTGTGTGCCTTGATATCTACAGTGAATATGTATTGATTTTGACATACCAATTATGAAACTGCCACTCACCGGAGACAGATGGACAGGCACTCAGACACACAGCTGATATGGAACACAGTTGGTGTCCGTCTGAGAAATCCTGGCGCAGTGCCCAGCTAACAGGACATCAAACTGGACCCCGGTCAGCCTCAGGTACCGCTGGAAGTGGCAGTCATCCAGTCCACACACGGTTACTGGAGAACGCAGGTGATTTTCACATAGCTGAGTGCACATCCAAGTGGTGTTCTGGGACTTTGGGCAGAAGAATTAGCACAAAAATGTCTTCATGCCAAACTTGAATGAAGGGAGTAAGGTATGAGGTATACAACATGCCCTAGCTGGCATAAACCATACAGTGTTTAATCATCTACCGGTATTTATCTAAAATAAACATTGGGTTGAATTGAAGAAGACTTAAATCTACCAATTGAAAATGCTCCATGGAAATGTTTACTGGGGTAATAACACCAAGTGATAAGTGTCACAAAAATGTAACATGTAGTGGGAGTCACATAGTCCGTAACCTATAAGCTGTATTAACCAGTCAAGTATTGTGAAGTAGTACAATACGTGTTTGTGACTGTGTTCCAAAGCTAGAAACCATAGAACCATGATGTGACACAGATTCATTTGCTATATGAGAATTTGATGTGGTTTTTGTCAGGATAAATATGAAATGTGTTCTGTTCTATAACTATTCTCTATTAAAGGACAAGTAAATAAAATATAAAATATATTATACACAGGCCTACTTCAAGGCTTAAGGCTGTGAAGCCCGCATTTGAAAATCAACAAAAAAGGCTTGTAAACTATTTTCAGTATTTCAGTATTTTCATTTTCAAGATGAAAAAACAAAAACAAATCACACCTGTGTGAAGTGAGGGCCGCTCTCATCATCATACAAGCTAATAGACAATAATCCGGCCAATCACAATGTGCGTCCTCACCTCCGTCTTCAGTGTTTGTGTTTACACAATGCTTGTGTTTACACAAACAATCAGAGCTGGCCATTAATTGTCAGTGGCGTATAATGTTTGTGTACTCACTAACCCTAAGCTGGACAGCGCTCCTCAAAAAACATAAATGTATTACTTTTACCGTGGTGAAACACATCTCATGGTGTTACATGTTTCTTAACTCCGTCATGAAAGCCTCTACTTTGGTTGACTATTCTTCTGCAGTCCGTGGTGTTACAGAAGAAAGGGCAGGGTAATTGCTTTTATTGTTTGTCACTATGGAAGACCGTGTTCACCGATACGATACGGGAGGAGCTGTCAGGCAATATGAATGAATGAATGATCACATAGACTAGTAGGATATGGTATTTAAAGTCACAGTACGCATAAGCACTTCCCCAATCTCCTCCATTCTCTCATTTCCTCCATCTCCTTCCCAACCTCTTCGTTTCATTTGAAATCCCAAAGTTCATTGTCATACAAGACGAGGGACGCGTATGTCCGAACATTCAGATACGGGAGGACCCATTAACCCATTAACCCATTCTGGACAGGATCGAAACCTTTTTTGGTGTTTTAACTTTTCGTGTTATACTACAGATCTACAAGCTCATAGTGCGGCGCTACAAGCTTGTAGATCTGCTATTTTTTGAAAAATACTGAAAATGTGGTGCAAATCTTTGAATATATTCTTTCAGACTTCAGAGCGAGCAATTTTAACTCAAATCTTTGCTTCTAGAAGGTGGGGTCCCTGGAACAACACATTGTCAGATGGGGGTCGGCGGCCAATTACATACAGTATGATTTTTGTGGTCCTTGACATTAAATAGTTTGTGAACCACTGACATAGAAACATTTTATTTTATATATATATATATTTTTTTTTAAACGGTCAATACATTTTGTAGAATCTGTTCTCAGTCCTAAATTGGTTAATCAATTGAGCCCTATACCTGTTTTATACTGTTTTAATCATGGAAAGCATATGATAAACTATAGGGACATCAGGTTGAAAGTGATTAAGCCGGGCCCTTCCTGCTCTGCTGACACAACAACGTAAACAGCTCCATAATCACATGACAAGGGATGAGAAACCTGTGCGTGCGTGCGCGTCATGTGTATAGGCATGCAGCAGGCGAGGCTGCTCATCAGGAAATGTGGTCGTCAGCTTGCTGCCTGGGTGCGCTGACCCGACAGGACTATTTGGCCAGGGCAGCTGTCAGTGACATGCCAATCTTGCTCCTAGCCAATCAGTCTCTCTGACAGAAGAGGGTTCTTGCTGTCAAAGAGGGGAGAAGGAGGGTTAGCTTGTCAGGGGTTTTCCTTTTCAGCTTTCAACAATGCTACTGGAGAAAGACCAAAGGGCTGTGATTACCAACCTGCGGGACATTTTGTGTGAATTCCCATTTTTATTTCCCACTTCATGAATTCATAATCTCAAATCAACCATCTCACCGATCCAACGCCATCCAAATATGTAATTCTACTACGGCTTGGACAATACTGACGTCACATTGATGATGAACTCCAGTAGCACAAGGAAATACAATCAGCAGACAGGTACAGTAGCACTGACATGATCAGAACCACCATGAGCATACAACTGCAGTGACGTCACGGTGACATCCACTCCAACCGAAATAAAAACGCAACACGTTCTCATTTTGGTTTCTCATTCAGCTAGGAATTTCAGTTAACCTTACTGTGATCCGCATACTATCTGACCCCATTCAATGTTCAGTCCGCAGCAGAGACAGTCTTTCTATAGCATCAGAAGGAATTATTGACCCATACACAACTTGAACCTGCTCTTGGCTCTACTGTAAGTTGAGTTGGACGTGGAAAACAAGTATTGAAAGTGAGGCATATTCTAGAGAAGAGTGTGTGTTTACATAAGTGAAAGTAAACTTCAGGGAACATTCTAGAGAGTTGCCACGACCGACTATTTCCTGTCTTGGACACAGCTATCTGTAGCTTCACTCAAAGACGTAATGACTTCCCAGCCTTCCTTTTCAGAAGAGGACTTTTCATGCCCAGTGTGTCGTGACGTATTTAAAAATCCTGTTATTGTGGCATGTAGCCACAGCTTCTGTAGGGCCTGTCTTCTGGAATGGTGGACACATAAGGAGATAAAAGAATGTCCAGTTTGTAAGAAAATATCCTCAATGGATAATCCACCTTGTAACCTGGCTCTGAGGAACCTGTGTGAGACCTTCATTACGGAGAAACGTCGGGAATTGGATCCCAATAAGGAGGAAGTCCAGAAATCACTAAACCTCTTGCATGTGACACTGGAGGTTTTCAACAAAGTCAAAACAAACTGTCACCAAGCAGCAGAACACATTAAGATCCAGACCCAGAACACAGAGAGACAGATTAAAGAGCAGTTTAAGAAGCTTCATCAGTTTCTACAAGAGGAAGAGAAGGCTAGGATCACTGCACTGAGGGGTGAAGAGGAGCAGAAGAGTCAGGTGATGAAGGAGAAGATCGAGGACATGAACAGAGAGATATCATCACTTTCAAACACAATCAGAGTCATAGAGAAGGAGTTGAGCGCCGAACACATCTCATTCCTGCACAACTACAAGGCCACCGTGGAAAGAGTCCAGCTCACACTGCAGGACCCGCAGCTGATCTCGGTAGCGTTGATCGATAGGGCCAAGCACCTGGGCAACCTGACCTACAGAGTGTGGGACAAGATGAAGAACATTGTCTCCTACACGCCTGTGATTCTGGACCCCAACACTGCCTATCCAGAACTCATCCTGTCTGACGATCTGACCAGCGTGAGATGTGGAGACGAACAGCAGCTCCCGGGCAACCCAGAGAGGTTTGATTACCATGGCAACGTCCTGGGCTCCGAGGGATTTAGCTCGGGAACCCACAGCTGGGACGTCGAGGTCGGAGGGAACAGGCGCTGGTCGGTAGGCGTGTCGGAATCCTTCCAGAGGAAGGGAGTGAGACGGGGGAGATTTTGGACAATCATGTTGTCCGACGGCGAATACACGGCTTCGCAAGCGGGGTCAATCATTGATCTCTCGGAGAAGCAGAAACCCGGGAGGATCAGAGTCCAACTGGACTGGCACAAAGGAAAGCTGTTCTTCTCCGATCCCGATACCAACACGCACATACACACCTTCACACACACATTCACTGACCCTCTCGTTCCGTTCATTTACAATGGTGACACGCTCCCACTGAAGATGTTACCGAGTAAGATCAGTGTAATTAATGATGATGACCACACAAATAGCACTACATTTTAGAATTGATGCGATGTTGGGTTCTGGGAAATATGAACTAACTAGTCCATCTCCTAAAACATCTAGATAATAATGATGTTGTCCATTCTATCTTTGAATAGGACACATTTGAATGTGTTAAATTGTATGGGCATCGTATGTGATGTAAATGTAAATGTTGTGTGTTTACTACTTTTCTTTTGTTTGGAAACTTTTTTTTTATCACCTTTACTTCAACAACGATAATTACCCTGAATGACCATACCAGGTCTGTAAGTTAAGGGGAAATATGCAAATAAAACGTTTGAGACTTGTAACTTGCCGTAGTGTCGTTAAATCAGTGTCATACATATCTCGAAGAAAACCTAGAGACTAGACGTTCAGTAATTGGGTATTAGATCAAAATAAGTGTAAAACAGAAAAGACACATTTTGTCCGTGTACGGACATATTGATGACCCCTGGCTCCATGTATCGCATGCACATGTGCTTCATCAACACCCATAGGCGTTGAGAGGATGATGTCTATGCATTCTGGCTGAGGGAACAAGCTGACAGGGCAAGTGAGTCTGGTGTTAACAGCAGCAGGAGGATGAGGCGGCCAGTATCCTCTCTCCAGAGCGCAACATTTAATTAATTGAAACTAATAAAACATTGTGATTTCAGATTCTGTTCTTGGAACCATGCAGCAGAGTACTTTTGCTTTGGCAATGTAAACTATGTCCGTTGGAAAATATGTTTTCGCAGGCCAATGAAGCCCCCTTTGAATTAAATTGAATTGAAATTAATAGCATTGTATTGTATGGAACTATTGGCAAGCATTACTTTCTCATCCTTGTGCTTGTCATTATCTCTTGAGCACACCTAAACTATAATTCCACGTTAACTGTGAGTTGTTTTTTGGAGGAAAAAAAAAAGATGAATGAAACGATGAACCTTGTAATAGTATGGGAATATTCGT
Source organism: Benthosema glaciale (assembly GCA_900323375.1). NCBI lineage: Eukaryota > Metazoa > Chordata > Actinopteri > Myctophiformes > Myctophidae > Benthosema > Benthosema glaciale. The sequence continues at coordinate 5,955 of OOFJ01117796.1, read as the reverse complement.
CCTTTAAAATAAGAGTGTCATACCTCACTCTCAATAGCTCTGGGGTTGAGCATGTTTGACTCCGTGATCTCGTTTAGCACATTGTCATCAGAATGATGGCATCTCACGATTCAATGTATAGAAATTCAGTGCACAGTACACATTTTATTCCACACAGGCATGAGGATATTGCTATTGATATTGGGACGTTTACATACCTGACATGTCTGACATGTGTTTGTACTGTAATACCTATAGGCTGAACATTAGAAAATATTGCTCCTGACAAATACCCAAGATCAAAGAGTTGTAGTGTAGCACACATCCGACCTCGTGAAGGCAGGTGCTGGGCCTTGAAATTAATTGAGATCAAAGAAACGAGTTGAGCCCCTCACTTTGTCTGTAACAATAATAACAATAAATAAAGTGCTACTAATTACTAATTTATATTTCAACTGTTTTTCTAAATCCTTTGGACCCTTTATTGACCTTATACCAACCCTGAAACGTAGTTATACGTCCACCATTCTTACCCTACATACATACATACATACATACATACATACATACATACATACATACATACATACATACATACGCACCGCACGCACGCACGCACGCACACAGACACACATACCCACCCACCCAGTATAAGTATGAAATGATAATTATACTAGTAATAACTATGCTGGTCATGACTCTGATGAAGACCCACAGGGAGGAGCTTGACCAGATATGGAATGTCTTTGAGTGAGGACGGAAGCTGACTGGAAGCAGTCCGTTAAAGTTTCATAACCTTCTGAAGAGGGATGGGGAAGGTGAAGGAAATGGGTAGCCTTAATTGCCTCAGAGGCTGAGTATGCAGGGGGAGTGCTGAGAACAAGACCAGCGAGACCAAACGTGGACACAGATCTTCAGATAGCTGTATAGAAGCAGCTACAGCAAGGATGCATGTCTTTGTCCGACACGCAATAGTCCTAGGCTATTGTACCCCAAATCCTAACCTAACCCTAATCACATGCGGAAACCACAGGTGAGTTTTAACCGGTCACGTATGTCGGAGCCACGTGTGAGTCTTAAGTTTAACCGGCCACGTACAGCATGTCGAACTATTGGTATGTCGGACTAACTTATCCCCTCCCCTGCTGTACATGCAAACATGCATTTTAGATCAGCGGTTCACAAAGTAGGGTCTGGGCACCCTCAGGGGCTTCTTAAGGGGGTTCCGACGGACTTGTTCAGGTATGTTCTAGTCTAATGGACCCCCAAACTGGGGGTCCTTCAGCCAGTCACAACACAAACAGCCCATACATGTAACGCCGTAAATGGAAAAGAGCCAAGTAGAGAGCAAGTGCGTGCATGCGGAGAAGAGAGCGGAGAAGGTGTTGCTAAAGAGACTGCTGGAGGTGCTGTGTGATGAGGCGGGTCCTCATCTTCTCAGACATGGGCATTGAGAGTGAGGATGATGTCTATGCATTCTGGCTGAGAGAACACTCAGAACAGGCTGACAGGGCAAGTGAGTTTGGGGTCACAGCAGCAGGAGGATGAGGTTCATGGCCATGTGTCCTCTGTCTAGGGCTCAACATTTAATAATAAGTAATAAAACTGTGCCCAGCCCCCAGCACCTGTTATTTACAGATATGACATGCTCGGTTCCTTTAATATGCAACTCTCTGGTATAAAGGATTCTCTGACTGGTATTATTTCCATATAGCGTGCTAAGTTAACCTAATGCTCTGCACTTCCTCAATGATGGTTTAATCGCCCCCACCCTTTCCCAACGCACGCACGCACGCACCAGCGCCCTGTTACTCTCTCTCCCCTCAGCGTGAGGATGTCAGCTTTCTGGGGCACGGCGTGCAGGCTCCCCGGAGAGACAAGAACAAGGTTCAGGGATGGTGAGAGACAAATAATTAAAATAGCGTTGTTGTTTCACCTTGGAGACGACCCTTTGTTATTTGCTTATTTGTTTGTTTGTTTGTTTGTTAGATGAAATATTTCCCTTCCAGTTTAATCACAGACTTGGTCTCCGTGCATCTTGTTTTTGGCTATTGTTTGTTAGCATTAGGTTCCAGCTATTTTCCAGGATTGGGTGAAAATAGTTTGTACCGTACCTCTGCTAAGGTAGTACAGCAAACTGTAAATCATTGACTTTTTTTTTGTTTAGTTTTAGTTTTTTATCGGACTGGAGATTAGAGCAGATAGGGTTCCTCAGAAGAACCATTATGTGGCTATCCTACTCTTGTCCAGCAAGAATAAAACAACACATATTTCATATTGAGATATTTTTGTTCACAAAATCACTGTATAACATATAATAAAATGGGTAGTGAGGGTTAGGTTAACATTGTCATTGTCACTTATACGGGATATGGGAAATGCATGGGGAACCTATAGCTGCAGAGCACCAGGCTAGCTGGGTCACAAACAGGTTTTGACATACTGTCTAAACCAATGGGACCCGTCCATACAAGTTTAATGCCATGTGCTGCCTGGGGTTGTCATATATAATTAAGGTGTTTCCCTGGGCCGACGCGCTTACAAAAGCTGCTACATTCACATGGAATTAAGGGGAGAAAGTGTTTTTTGAGTCCGACATATGTGAGAATAATATGCCATGATATGGCATCCCCAAACTTCCAAAGCAAATTTATATTTAGCCATAAACTCTCTCTCTCTAACAAAAATACCCAGCCCCTAACAGGAATACAGTAAAACCTGAGTTATATATACTAGGTTGTGCACAGGTGTCGCACACCGAACATGGGCGATCTCCAATTTTCACAATACGTCGCGCTGCTATACTGTATATGTATTGTGAGATTGCAGATCTACTATTTTCAGGGCAGGTTAGTGGTTCCCGGCCGGGTATAAATCGGGCTTAAGTGTGTCAAAGTAAGCGTGTTAGCCTTGATGATTCTGCCACTCGACAGAATCCCGGAGACGACGAGGGCTATTCCAGCCCATCAATTATGACCGGCATTTGTTGACGCAATGTGCTGCACGCGAAGGTAATGGGGCGGGGGCGGCAAGGACCTGCTGCACTATTCATGTCTCCATCTGCTCCCCACACTCAACGTCTCGCATGGCAGGGCCAAGGGCCCTCTGGAGCCAAGCTCCAGCTTGGCGGAGATCAGGTCCCCACGTTTGGTTTCCGACACCTCTGATTATTAGCAGCCACCGCCACGGCGCAAACCTGTTTAGATCAGTGGTTCCCAAAGTGGGGTCCGGGGACGCCCAGGGTGTCCTCAAGGAGGTTCCAGGGTGTGTCCAGCTAGTTAGGAACAAAGACACTCTTTCAGGTTTGTAAATCAGGGACCAAATGGTCCATTACAGTCCGTGGTCTAATCCATAGTTTCCATACACAAACTCAGGGGTCCTTGAAATTAAGACATTTGAGAACCACTGCTTTAGATGATCCAGAGTCGCTGCCATGAGTAGCAGGGTTTTGACAAGTACTGCTCAAGGTAACTACGTTGACGCTTTTACAAATTGAGAGTGGTGTTGTGATCGGTCAAGAAATATCGCATCCGGGGGAAATACATCCGACGGATGTTCCGGCCTGACACTCCCGGCAGAACACCCTCTGCCTTATAGGTCGCGACCAGGCTTTTCTCTTGGGAGATGACTATAAGGCTGGGAACGAGGCTATACTGTTACAGTCAGGTGTTAGGGTTGCCCATCATTCAGCCAGCCGCCATACAAACAGCCCAGACAGAGAACCTGTTCAAATAGATAGAAGCGAGAAATGATGGAAGGAGACCAGCAGGGGACCTCCACAGCAATAACAGGGATCAATAAGAAAGACTGCTGGGTTTGATCAAAGGCCACCACCCGACTGCCTCTCATGAAAGATAGATGGTGCCGGAATATACAGAAATTATTTTAGGCACACACACCCTCTCCCCAAGAGTAAACGTGGTGAATTGTATTTCCAGTGCAGCACCAAAAAAACTCAAATGTTCATCCTCCGCTGCGTGCGTCTCCAAACTAAATACCAGACTGTTTTTTTTACTGGCACCAACCATGACTCTGTAAAGCTGTTGACCCCCCCACATAATTTGTCTTTGGAGTGATTAGAACGTGGCAACGGGGCTAATTGAAAGCATTAGTTTGCGCTTCCCTGAGTGTGTTTGTAAAGTAAATCAGTGCTCTGATTAAATGTAATATCCAGAGTGAGATTCCATCAGGGTCTGCTTGTGTAATCTGATGGAGGCATCTTATCAGTATGCAAATTGAACAGCTCACTTTCCTCATTATATTAAATGAGGCGTGACTGAACGAGTTTGTCTCAATTATTTCAAAGTTGTACGGTGGAGCCTATTTCACATTGTGTTACTTCAGGTCTGTGTTTAGCGAGAGGATTGGGATTTAGAGCAGTGCTTTGCTGCTTTCCATAAGCCCTGGCTGCTGTCCAAACAGTCAAGTACTCCATTAAGTCCAGCGGGACATTTTATTATATTAATTGTTCTAATAAAATACAACACGTTGTTTGTCTTGTACATATGTTTGCCTAATGGACTCCGAGTCTGACAATAAATTTAACTGAACCGAACTGATTAATGAGTTGCTATGCGCGTATAGCTACATTTACGACCACTATAGCTTCACTTTACAACTTACAATTTAGGCATTTAGCAGACGCTCTTAATCCAGAGCGATTTACAGTAAGCAGGGTAAACACAAGGAGGTAACACATGAAATGCATATAAATAGTAATCTAGGATCAGACAGTATAGGTAAACCAAGAACCTATCGTCAGTGTAAACAGTATGATAAAAAATTATAATAATAATGATCTTACACACTACAATTGAATCTGGCACCTAAATCGAAATCACATTTTAGCTTTTGCATATAAGCCTGCAAGGTCATCAAGTCTTTAATGCAGGCGTATAGCATGCAGGGCTGTGGATGTGTAGCGTTAGTCCCAAAGACGTGACATTACAAACCCTAACAAGTTGAAAGCCAGGGGGGCGATTCTTAACCGGCTACGTATGTCAGACTATTCAGACAACATCAGACAACTCTAAAACCCATAGAATGACATTACAAACAGACATTAAAAACACTTGACCAAAAGCCCAACCATTACCACCATTGCCATATAGTTCAAAAGTACAACTTCAGTCAGGACAACTGAAGGATGGAATAAATAATATATTTATTGAATATAGAATGAGCAATATAATAGCAATACATTTAACATGGTTTGGCGATTAATTGGATCTGCTTTTAAGGTACACGGATCAAGCGCCACAGTCCCGACCAGGGACTCCGAATCCCCCGTACCTAAACAGCAGATCCAAAATGACAGGTGGTAGCTGGGGTGGAGGTGGGTGAGCAGAAAGCAGCAGTAAGCAAGCAAGCAGGATGGACAATGCAAACTACCAGATTAAATAGCTGGTATGAAGATGGAGTGAGTGTGTGATTGGCTGAGAGAACCATGGGTATTAGATAGTGATGCTGCGGTGGCCCAATTAAAGGCCAGCAGCCGCTGCACTGAGGTTTCCTGGCTGAACAGCTTTAACATTTTCACAGAATTTGGCCCAGACTGGCCCACCATAGCCTCGGAAACCCAAACTTTTTTATTTCCATGGAGAGAAAAGAAGTCTGGGACCGAGTCCACTTAAATGTTTTGATTGAACTTGGATTGTACGACCTAGCCATGAGGTGGATTTGAATAATATGGGGTGGGGGTTCTATATGGCCCACTGGGATTGTTTCACACTGGTTGGTCCAGCTGTGCCTGAGATTAGCTGTTCACAGGCAGAAAGAATATTTGAAAGATATTTGCCAAAGCAGTACAATATCCGATATTACCACCCTAAAAAACATGTGCAAACACACACAAATGGACAAAAGCAATGCTCACACACAAAGTAAACACAAAGTAAATCCCACATGCACAATGCTTATGTATGCTCTCTCTCTCTCTCTCTCTCTCTCTCTCTCGCACGCGCGCACGCACGCACG
>OOFJ01117789.1:0-13268 GCA_900323375.1 Benthosema glaciale | reverse complement strand
TGTACCGTCAGCAGATCTCCAGACGGCCCTTCCTGGTTTGTGAGACTCCCACCTCGTGACAGGTGGGTGTGTCACAAGGTGGGAGTGTCACGAACCAGGAAGGGCCTCCAGAGAGGAGGCTGCCTCCAGTTACCCGCTTCTCCCGATCTGGGTAAAACCTTGAATGCACACTCTTAGAGGCCAAGGAAAAAACCTTTGCCAGGAAATGTTCACATCTGCTCTTTATAACGCCACCAGGAGGCAGACATATGTAAAACACATTTTCTAATATTACTCCTTCAGATTTAATCCAAATTTCACACAAATCAGCACACATGCTCTCCATAGTCATGTGCTCAAGACGGGTCTTTCAGATTTTTCAGATTCCATCCTGATTGGCTACAATTGGCTTCCGAAGTTTGCAAGAGTGCTACGTTTCAAACAAAATGCCGCAAATCATGAACACATTGTGTGATTTCCGTGACATTTTGTACACACATTCCCACTAGGCCGAGGAAGAAATGCCACTTGAAAATGTTCAACTCGGCCTCATGGTGGCGCTTCAACTGGCAGATTAGTGTTTTTACCTATAACTGCACCGATCTGTGTAAAACCTTGTATGCACACTCCCTAGAGGCCAAGGAAAAACCTTTGCCAGGAGTTTTAACGCATCTGCTCTTTATAGAGCCACCCAGAGGCAGACATATGTTTCTAATATTACTACTTCACATTTTATCCAAATTTCACGCTGATCGGTATATTTGGTACACATGATCTCCATAGTCATGCGATGTTTATATTACTCCTAAACACTTTGCCAAACATCACACACTATCCTGGTGGAGACATGTGCCCACAAGGGTACTTTCTCTAGTTATTATTATTTTTCTTTTTTTAATTATTTTTCATTTCTAGCCTAAAATGGTAGTGAATTGTGATTTTCTTTTTTTGTGAGCAGCTGTTTTGGTCAAGGGGTTTTAATGTCTAATAATTCTTAATTAAACATGAGCATAAAAGCATTAAACAGCAGAAATTACTCCATTATCCCCATAAATTCCATTCCATTAATGCTGAGGATTAAGACATTAAAAGGCTCTCAATTATTTGAATGAAAAGTGCGTGTTATAAATGAATTAATTCATTTGGCTGAGTTACATGAATCCCATCCAGGGCTGGCGTGTGGTGTGCCACTTACAGCGGTGCTTCTCAACGTGAGGTCCGGGGACCCCTATAGGGATCCTTGAAGGGGTTCCAGTGGGTCCCCAGCAAAATGAATTAATAGCATTTTTTTTTTAAAGATTCGTTTTTTGGCTTTTTGCCTTTATTGATAGCCACCAGTGAAGACAGACAGGAAAGTGGAAAGGAGAGAAGGGGAGAGACATGCAGCATAGGTCGTCAATGAACGGGACTCGAACACGCGACGCACTGCCAGGCCAGAGCCCATATGTGGCATTCGCCTGGACGACTTGGCCAGCGGGCGCCCCCCAGTTTAGCCATTTATAACCCTATGAAGGGCCTACTATAGGCTATTTGAAAATAGCCAATCTTCACAATGTGTTGCAATACTATATATTTTAAAACATTTTAACAATGCTACAGGTCTGCTCAAGAGGGGCGCGGTAACGCGAGCGTAAACAAAAAGCTAAACAGAATCCAGGTCTGGTGAATTGCGGGCGTGTGCACGAAACGAGCACGCGCTCGACAAATTCATGGGACTGTGCTCGCGTAAAAACGCTTACGTTCACCAAAATGCAGAGGCGCGTTTTAACCCTCTTCATAATACAGATTCCACCTTGAGGTTCCTGTCTGCTGACTACAAATCATTGACTACAACATGAGTGACGTATTTTACCATCCGCTCCAGAGCGGTTCATACACCCGAAAGGGAATGCTGCCTACTAGGCTACTGATAGCCTATACTCACCGCGTTGATGCCACAGAGCTGCAGCGTGGTGAAGCACACCAGGATGGTGAGCAGCTGCCAGCGTATGGACGGGTTACAGAACAGCTCCATCACTGTGTGGTTGCGGACCCCCTGCAACGCCACGTGCTCCTCCAACATCTCCTCCACCTCCGCACTGTAGTCCTTGTTGCCCCATAGCCTCCTGATAGCTGGGGGGGAAGGGGGGTGGGGAGACCAAGGTTGTCATCATCGCCATGCTGGCTTCTTGTGGTGGTCATTTCTGTCAATTGACCTTTAGCTAAGCCCCGCCCTCTCACCATGGGTTGGACACTTTCTCCAGCCGGGCTCATTCATTAATTTCAATGTAAATATCATGGCCGTTACACATTAGAAATACTGTTTCATTTTTGGATCGTTCTCAAGTAGGCCGGTGACTGACGGGCTGGTCTAGCCTAACTATAAATGCACCACGACTCTGTGTGTGTGTGTGTGTGTGTGTGTGTGTTTGTACAGTTGTAAACACGAGAACCGTTTGCGCCACCGACTTCAAATTCGGCACATGCGTTCCACAAACACCGCAGGGAGTGTAGTGCTCGGTCTCGAGTCTGTGGGACACACCGTTGTCCAGAAAGAGAAAGACCACAAAAAGGCTCTGGTCTCTCTTAGGTCCACTCTGCCAGTGGACCTAATGAGGCCAAGTCCCCTCACCTGTGCAATTGCCAGGCTCTGCTTCAGCCAATTGATTGCCATGACAACCCCACCCACACCTGCCGATTGATTACTTAAGCAGTCCACTTTTTCACTTTTCAGTTTGCACTCTTCAGACACAGGCAGACAGGCAGAGATCTCCATGTGGGACACACACAGACAGACAGTTAAAATGGGTGCTACTATGACAACGGGTACTGCATACAACAGACATCTCTATATTCAGTATGAGCACAAAAGGGAGCTATGACAACGGTTATTATATCGTGGCTGACGGGCACATACAGGTCTTGCATTCAAAATGACCAAAATACAGTATGTATATTATCTCATTGCTGAAAATAGTTTAAAAAATTTACCTGAGGGGGCTTTGGAATAGCGGTGATGGCGTTATACATACAAGGCAAATGCACTTGGAATGGTAAATAGAGAAATGGAATTGGTAGGCATTTCTTCTATAAAACTTTGTAATGCTGCTGATTATACTGCAACTATTATAATGGCATGTTGCGGACAGAGACCGACTTGCATTTTGAATAACAAAGTTCTCTGTTACAAAAATAGGTCCAAACCTTTCTCGCAACCCTGGCGGTCTCCCCTGCCCAGCAGCAGGTATTTGGGGGACTCCGGCAGGAGGGGCAGGGTGAGGAGCTGGAGCACAGCAGTGAAACCGCAGAAACCGAGCAGCCACGGCCAGCCGTCCCGTGTCCCCAGCAGTTCACTGTAAGAACACCACCATACAGCAGGGGTTGGGCAACTTTGACGATGGAGAGGGTCAGTGTACAGTAGGTAATTAAAGTGGCTTATGTTTGCAAATCAATAATATATCAGTATTCTGATATTAACCTGAGGGCCACATTAAGTGAAGGTGGGGGCCGCATTAACAATGCTTTTTACCACATAATGTAGGCTTTGCAGTATGATGATGAAACGTTTCCCATTTGTGGGAGACGACATCTGACAGCTATCTGTTCTAAAGAAGTAAAATAAATAAGATCAAATTTCAACATCATGGGACTGATGGGACTCCATCACACGTTCTGTGGGGGTCACATGTCAAGCTGACACTTGAACCCGATGCCACCTGACTCATTCAAAGGACTATACTCGACAGTATCCATGACGCCCGGTGGAAGCCTCACCTGATCCCTAGCAGCTGTCCGCAGAACTTCCCCGTGGAGACGAAGGTAGCGATGCTGACCCCCACCATGCCCCGCAGCCTCTTGGGGGCGCATTCCACCAGGTACAGGCTGTGGACAGTCAGACTCACTCCTATAGGGGAGACCACAGGGAGTGTCTAGCTCTGGTCCATAGCTCCACTGCTTCTATGATTCTCAATCTCATCGCTTTCTGCCCAAAAAGGGATTCTGCCTTGCAGTAGAGCTATGGAAAAGTCGTTGTTAAATCGGACATGAAACCCGACCAGCCAGTGATTAGAAAGCCTTCTTACCTTAGTGGAAGTACTCTGAGCCCCCCACCACACGTATAAAATGCACTTTTTGGACAGAAAGGGATTGTTTTTCACCAGAAAAACAACAGGATTTGCGATATTGCCAAGAGATAACCTTCATAGAGAATATCGGTAGAGGGCGCAAATCCTGTTTTTTTTCGTTGAAAAACAATCGCTTTTTGTCCAAAAAGTGCATTTTATACATGTGGTGGGGGCTCAGAGTGCTTCCACTAAGGTAAGAAGGCTTTCTAATCACACAAGCCGTGTTTGTATTGGTGAGTAGGTAAGCCGTTTGTGAGATATCCACAACAGAAGAGAGGCTGGTTGGGTTTCATGTCCGATTTAACATTGACTTTCCCATAGTTCTACAGAATAATAGAAGCAATGGAGCTATGGACCAGAGCTAGGGAGTGTCATAGATTATGGGACCGGGCCATCCATAATCAATAACCAGTTGACTAATGACCTGATACTGAGACTAAGCAATATAATAGCCACATGTTTAAATGGAAATTGATTGTCTGTAAAGGCGGCCGGGCCTATAGCCAGGAGTGATGGAGCAGCAACCATCCATGTGGACATGAAAGGAAAACGTAAGGAGTAATGAGTTTTCTCTTGGGTCTACACAGAGCCATCTAGTAGAAGAGTTGCGATATTGAGGGGTCAGAAACTGAGCGCTCAAGCGCTGTTCATGCAGCCTGAATAGGGACAAACTGGAGTTTGAAATACATTGTTTTCAACGAGGGCAGCGCAAATAAGAGCAATTTTAGGCATGAGTGCAACATGTCAACTGTTTTAAAAGTATTGTACCGTAACGACTAAAGTCTCCGTAATGTTTATGTTGTACTATTACTACAAAACAATCTAAAAGAGGGATTTAAGATAATTAAAGCAGGGCTGTTCCCCATTTGTTGTCCCCATGCTCAATAGAAGTCTAAGTAGAGGAGCCGCCATTGGACTGGCCCCATGAAGTGAACAGAGTTTGCGTAACTGTCTTTACTCTAAGGTCTAACCTACCTGCATTGATGCCACAGAGGAAGCGACCGGCCAAGATCATCTCAAAGGACGTGGCTGCTTTGCTCAGCAGCAACAAAATAGCTCCGCTGATGGCCACCAGGTTGTTCAGCAGCAGGCATTGCTTTCTGGCAGCAGGGGCAAATGAGTGTAAAAGACAAACTGGTGATGGGAGTCAAAGCACGTTTCTAAATGTATTAGAAAATAATGAATAACTAAAAGATAATGCGCAAGTTTCCCTTAAAGTATTAGTCATTTGACGAGCATACCATAGTCCTTCAAATGTACACTACTACCGGTAGGCCTAAATGTACAATTACAATTTAGGCATTTAGCATTGGATTCAATTTAGCATTTAATCCAGAGCGATTTAACAGCATAAGCAAGAACAAAAAACATGGTATAATACATCAAATACATAAACATAGTCATCAGGAATCATACGTAAGCTTAAGAACCTAACAGTGGGATATCTATATAATGAAACTATATGTGAATATCTACATAAAGTGCTATTTAAGTTACATAAGTTGAGCCTATGCATGTAGGTGTAGGACCACCTGTAGGTGGAGTACTACGCTATAGGGCGAGTACTACGGCAAGTGCTACAGGCTAAGGTGGAGTCTGAAGCGGACCAGCAATGGGTTTTCAGACTACGGCGTATAAGATTGGGAGTGAGTCTATAGTTCTGATTGCAATGTAGGCAGGCCTACTCACCTGCCATAGTTTGCTGACAGTGGACCAGCACACAGGGACCCCACTAGTCCCCCAATGCAGAAGATTGAGACAAGGAAGGACCAAATGATAGAGATATGCCACTTCTCTAAGGCGAGCCCGTATCGCTGCATGCATGTTATGTTCACCAGCTCCTTTATAAACTACAAAAGAAGTCTTGCCATCAATTACATAATCATTGGTGGATTACTATGAAAACCTGCAAAACCGGTCAGTCAGTCCGTCCGTCCATATATGGCTGCCAGTCTGCCACGCCTCGTGACATGCTCCACATGTGGCCGTCTCCATAGAAGACTGGCCCGGCCCTACCTGGGCCCCACCTGGCCTTACTAATTAGCACACATTTTACACCCTACTCGGCCCGAAAAACGTCAATTTACAAATAATAATAAAAAGGTCTACAGGCTTCTCGCCCTCAGGGCATCTTACTGTTTATATTAACTTTCATTGATAGGGTCATACATTCACCATAGCTTCTGTTACATAAATGTGTTTCACAAACTACTGTAGTTTTTTAAACAAAGTAATCAAAATGGGTGAAGGTTGTACTTACAGATGAAGGTGAAGTCATAACAGATATATGAAAGCCATACTGGAATGTGCCTCCGATGCCACAGATGAAAATGGCAGCAATTATGACAGGGCACTGAAACTGTGAAAATTAACCATAAGTGCCCCCTCCAAAAAAATAATAATCTCAAAATAGGTTATCCTGTTTGCTGATTAGCAGCTCATATAATTATAGACTAGTATAGGGCAAGTAGGACATTGTTTGGGATCTTAAAGTAATGACATGTTTAACTGTGTAAGTTTTCAATGTCCCTGGTATTGCTTTAGATTACAGTAAGGTACATAGATTTAGCAAAGCCTATAAAATAAACATTGGGCTATATTTAAAACATGCCAATTAACATTACATTTCTAAATGCTTCTGGTTATGTTTCTTGCGTTTCATAGATCTAGAAAACATGTACACCTTTCAAATTCTAGGAGATTATCAAAGACACTATCACTAGCACTCGTTAATCACTAATAAGAATAACAGTACCTCCATTAACTAACTAACCATTTAAATATGTCTTACCAGAAGTGCCAGGGCCTGTGACATTGCTGTGTGGTGATTTCGCTCCAGACTCGGCTCCAGACAAAATCGTTCAAATGTCTAACTAGTTTGGTTGAAAAATAACTTTTATAACTTTATAACTTGGATTTATTATTAACTCTAAGTCAGGGTTTTGGATTCAGGGACAAGCCTGGAAGGGGTGCATTGGAACTAAACATCCATGACTTTTAGCAGCTGGTCTCAGCGAGCTGTCATCTTTCAGGCAACTTCTTTGTCTCCATATAGGACTGTTCCCTGTGACACTGATCTGGTCTGATTTAGGGCCTTAAAGATGAACACTTAAATGAATATGAACCGTTTAATACTTTCCAATAATTAGATAGGGGGGGAGTGGAATTGTGACAGTTGCTGCAAGTCACTCCCCGGTAAGAGGGCTCTCTTTTCATCCATGCTAAACCCCTTATCCCTAAACTACTTTGCCTATTCATTTGGCATGGACGAAAATAGAGCCACTTGTGTTGGAAATAGACCCTTGTGTGTGAATTCTGGCAACCAGCAGTTGAGACGAATAACAGTCCATATTTTAATGCCGAAAATGCCTAGATGTCCTAACCCCATATCCATCATTTATACATTATGGATCAATAGTGTGGACTTGGACTGTTATTCGTCTCAACTGCTCCATTCAACCATTTAATACTACTCCAATAATTATTGGTAAATGATCTGAACTATAGGCCTGTCACAATGATTATTATATGATCACCTATAATTTCAGTTAATAGTAAATAATCGCAACAATTTAGCTAATCGTCTTACGTTGAAAAATATTCATAAATAAAGAATTAAAAAAATGCATCGCATTCTCTATTAGGGGCGATCTGTACTGTGTAGACTGTAGCCTGGGACATTGGTTTTAGAGGAAAGCAGAGGGCTGACGGCGCCAAATTCACCACAGTGCATAAAACCATCGAAGGCAGATCGTAAAATGACCTCTAGAAGGACATTTAATGTAGCAGCTAAAAAAACTCCAGATCTAAGGCGCCTGATTGGATAATGTTGATGATATTAATGATAGGAAGTCGGCTATCGGGGACAGATGGACAGGATCTCTTAGGATTAAAATGCTAAATAATGTGATTAGATTGCACTTTGTTGTTGATTCCCCTGAGGGACGTTCAATTACAGCAAGCAATATGGATACAGAGATTGATAGAAAATGTCCATGCCGTACAAAAGGATGAATCTTTAATCATACTTTAGAGCTTACTTGGCGCACTTACTGTATGTGTACAGTATAAGTGAGTGTATAACACGTTACTAGAGGTCATTCTATACCAAGATAAGCTTGTAATGGTGTGAATATGAAGAGAAGCTTCACTGAATTACTATAACAGTAGGGTTTTTTCAACCCTTTTCCTCTTCGCATTTGAGCCATGGACCGCCATTTGATGATATGTAGCCTCTCAGAGCCAAAACCTTTTGATTTTGTCCACATTTCCATGCTGTATTGATGTTGGTACCATTAGGAGAAATTACAGGCAAACATGTAATTTTACGCTCAAGAGTGCAACCCCCAACCCCCTCGAGGACCGTTGGTGGTCCCCGGACCATTGATTGTTGTCTAGTAGAGATATCACGTGGAAACATTGAAGCCTGATAATTGGAGCAAAAATATTGTTCAGGTTGTGGGGAGGTTTTAGGTTTGACCTATACAATCCAAAACTTGATTGTTGTAAGTGGCAATTAAGTCTCTATATCCAGCCTTGGAAACCAACAAGCCATGTGGCCCATGCAAAGTTCAAGAGCCTATCATCTGTTTCTGTCGCATAAGCTGGCTTATCCCCACTACATCCCCTGAACATGATGATGTACAAGTCTTTGGTGTGAAGTGTGATCCAGCCGGGGGATTGAACCCCAAACTCCCAGCCTCAGGGCGGACATTCTAATCGCAAAGCTAAATATAGCAACAAAAAAACAAACAAAAACAAAAAACGGGAACTGCACTCTGTCGAGTGCCACCTTACATGTTGCACACAAGTAGGCCTGCTTGTGCACAAGTAGAGCGCAAGTACTCCCGACTCCTACGAACTTTCATCAGCCTCTAGGTAGAAGAATAAACTCTAAAACAATAAATATACTTTTAAATAAATAAAACATAATGATTACTTATAAAGGATGTTTTGACGTAAATTTGTTTCATCATCATCACCTCCAAAATAGGTCTTCCTCTTTGACCTCTGCCTGTTTTGTTTTTTCATAGGGGGTTTGCCTCCCATCCCATACCACCCCGCCCATACCACCCCGCCCACAGCCAAAAAGAAATGGGTTCCTCTCACTTCCGCACGCAGGCGTTTTCACCCCCTCAACTGGGCCCCCTACTGGGGAGGGGTTTGGGGAGGCATCCCTCACATATTTCTCAGAGATATTGCTCAGGGGTGATTTCACCCAACACCCTCACTTGCCTCCCTGAGCCCCTGCCTCTTGGGTCATGCCTTCAGCAGAAACCCTGCGATGCACTGAAAATCTTGGCCATGTGGTGGCGGCAGTGACAGTGTATTCACATTCTTCTTTACCTTGTGTCCCTCCCTTGACCATTGACCAACACAGCAGCATACATAAGCTTGCAGAACATACAGGCTTGAATCCCGGTTGCCCAGTGGTCAGAACATTCCTGGCAGTGGATCCCGGGAAGTTTGAGTCATGCCAAGTACATGAGGTCCTCTAGTCGACTGTGAGGCATGGCAACACTTGACTACCATGAATAATGGATGACTCACAGGTTCACTTTACAAGAACCTTTTCAGGCTGAGTCAAGCACGGAATATCTTCTTGTTATTGGAGTGTGAATTGGAGGCTGGGCGGTGTATAATTTAGAAGGCTGAGAGACTTTTACAAGTTCCCTCTTTATTTCTGTTGGGACCTCCAGTCAGAAGCACTTACAGTAACTATCACTGCTCATGTTTGCAGCATAGCAATGAATTAATGCAGGTACGTGTAAACTATGGCAGTGGTCATCAAACATTTTCATGTCAAGGACCCTCAAATTATTATGTATTGCAGTATTTAGCTCTGCGTAGCCCTACTTAAAATAATCATCTTTTTTTCCTGCTTTTTATCGGGAACACCAGAAGAGAATAATTGTGTTAAATTTGCAAAATGTAAAAAAAAAAAAAGAAAGAAAATGCAATAATGGCAGATCTACAAACTTGCAATGTGATTTCCATATTAGAGAGACAGGCGCATGCATGTTTAAATGCTTGACTTTAGGCCTACTTTCAAAAGGAATGCTATTTTTTATTATTATTTTTGTTTATTCAGGATTTCAGGGCATATACATTAAATAATGACATACTTAGCCTACATCCTATGTGAAACACCCATATAGGACATAGCAAAAGACAATAATATATCGACATATTAGTCCACTTCACAGAATGTGAACCCAGGCATGTTGAGTACACCAAGGTTTTATGTTAGAAATGTTTAGTATGGGTCCACAGCATGTAGAAACTGCTGGATGCTAACTTGTATATGTTTGGCAATTTTCATAATTGGCATAACATGTGACCATATACCATTAACAACCTATAGAAGGCATAAAAGTCTAAATTTCATCATGCTTTATGTAGCATGTGACATGTCTATCTAGGGGTTTTTCATGATGATAAAACCTTGGTGTACTCAACATGTCTGGGTTCACAATGGGGCTCTATGGGCTGGAAAGTAGACTATATACTTATACTTAAAAAAAAAGTAATAATCTACTAATCCTATGCTATCACTGTGGTTACAGAACAAGAGGTACATACAAAAATATGCATATTAATATGCCAGCATCAAAAGTAATAACATATCATATAATTCTACTTCAGTAAGGAGGGAACAGTTATAAAGCGCAGATAGAAAAGAAATAAATGAAGAATAATGGTAGGCCAATATCCCACATAATACTCATCCCAAAAAGCAAAACATATAATGAAAATAATACACACAGTCACACACATACTGCAGTTCCTCATAATAGACAAACTAAAACAACCCAGCTCAAGGTTCAAGGTTCAGAAATACCGATACAAGTAAAAGGCACGTGAAATTCATTGTGCGTTACAAACCTATACAGCAGCTACAGTCTAGCTAGCTGCTTCATATCATATATTAATACACTCCGTCAAAATTCAGGCTTAAACTCAAACAATCTGGAACAGCATGGAAATGTTAAGTTATTGTTTAGCAGTGCGGATCTTGAAGACATAATGGGACATCTAATAGGTATACATTGGGAACGTTTGATGACAGCTAGTTTAATTAAAGCTTGATGAAAATACGACTTCAGCAGGTCTCCAGACCATCTGCTGGCTCTTCAAACTATAGGCATTGGTAAGTATGCTCGTCATCAGAATCATGAGGCTGATAGACCAGTGGTTCCCAAACCTTTTCATGTCAAGGACCCCCAAAATGACACTCATGAGACACAGACCCCCATTTGAAAGTCTATGCCAGGGACTCCCAGTGATTTTCAACCATTTTCATTTCAAGCACCCCCAGTTTGATATACAAAAGCCTACGGACCCCCATTTAATGGCATTTCTATCTCTGGGACTCGCAATTTATTTTGTAAAATCACTGCTAATTTAACTCTGATAGTGTGCAAATGGAACCAAATGGACCCGTTAGGATCCATTTGGTTCCATTTGCACACTCAGAGTTAATGTCCCATAAGGGTCCATTTTGTTCCAAAGAATAATTTAGCTGGGGACGCCCTGGAACTCCCTCAAGGACCCCTGGGGGTTCCCGGACCCCACTTTGGGAACCACTGTGATAGACCAGGGAAGATGCATACATGAAATGCAAACCCAGACCGACCAGAATAGAGAGTGAACTCCTCCCTTACACGCCTTTTCAGTATTACAAATGACATGTAACGAATGAACCAGCAGAACAGCAGTACATCATTCTGGCCAGGGAAATAAAATGGGTAACCTGGAGGTCGGAATCACAGGTGGGGGAGTGCTGTCATGCCCTTGAGTGAGGTTCTTAAGCCAGATTGCTTCAGTAAATCTCCTTCTCAGCACAAATGGCTCACATGTCAAGAGTGAAGAGCGAGGCAGCTAAACTCCCCTCTGGATCGGGTTATCAGGGATGCAGGATTACACGATTTGGATTGGGATCTATCAAACGATCCCGCCTTTTCTTCAAAAGTATTTTCATTTACTCTGTCTTACAACTAGCCTAGGCCAGTCAATCTAAGCTAAATAATTGTGAGCTTGTAGATCTGCTAGTTTCACCAAGTGTAAAATGACTTCTACTGGATCTCTTGTCTACTAGTTAGTAACATTTTAGGTCTAGTTTTTATTTGTGGACGAAATTGTCAATATATTTTTAGTCCTCATAGCTTAGTTTTCATCTAGTGGCCAAACATTTTTCGTCTTAGTTTTAGTCGATGAAATCAACACTGCCTAATTCCTGATTTCCTGAAATTGTGAATGGTGCAATTATATAGGCACCCTTCTTCAAAGCGCTTTGTACAATATGCATTACATTAACCAATTTCAGCTGAGGAGGAGCAACCTGCTCATGCAGACAGGAGGAGCCCAGGGTCAAACCGTGATGAGCCATCCAATTTCAAGATGGCAGCTTTACCTCGTGGCTTTGGGATATGTTTGGTTTGGTGTGGTAATAATCTTAGCATTGCTTACTCTTTAATGTATAGGAGCACAGAGACACACAATAGTAGTAACATTAACTAGTTATTTACTTTATTCACCAGAATTATCTTTCATGATTTATCATTGATGGAGAGTGATTCATTTGCGCTCCTTTCATTTTATGTGCATGATTTATATGGCACGTAAACTCAAGGAACATCAAGGAGCAGTGTTTCGAGAGATGACTAATGCCAGACCAACAACACTGCAAAGTCACCTTGCTTGTCAAGTCACAGTAGAGGATAAATCTTGGATTTTTAGAAAGCATTGTGGAAGAAGGCAAGATGCATCGGCTGTAAATGTTATTCACTGAATGCTAACTGGGCACCTCATTAATTCATGAATGATTACACATTGGTAATTGTAAACCAGGGGATGGTTTCTGTTCATGTTCTGGTTACAATTCTACAAGGATGTAAACCGGTGTGCATTTTCACATGACCTGAAGGAGAGCCACCACAGGTCGAAAGAAACGCTGTCAGTACTGTTATACATGCTTTGGTGTGCAGGCTCTACCTTTTTGAGCTGAAGCCTCTTTAGCCCAGAACGCACCGGTCGATGTGCGTTACCTACCTAAGTTCCATTGCCTGGTTACAGAAATTGTGCGCAGTTCTCCCCCAAAAATAAAACGGGACCAGTACTCTCAAGTTTCCTGCAGTTACCTTACCTGGTTGACCCTATAGGCAAGACAAGACAATCTGCTCTTGA
>OOFJ01117788.1:0-12034 GCA_900323375.1 Benthosema glaciale | reverse complement strand
AATCTTACTATTTATTAAAGTATTTTATACCAAATGTCTTTTTGTTTTGTCTTTATTCTTTGTTGTGACAGATTGGCTATTTGAGAGGTTGGTCCTTAATTGGCTCAGTTGGCTGTTGCTTGTGCATTGTTCAATGTGTACATTTGAGAGTAAAATTATTTTATTAGGGGGGTTGATAGCCTATTGTTTGATTAAAACGTTTTTTTTCAATTAAAATGTTAAAGAAGCACATTATTCTGATAGTGGTCTTCACAGAAAATACATTTTCAGGTGGGTTACCAATTTCAGCCAATGAAGAGATGCTATTTTATTAGCATTAATTTTCGAGAGTTCCAGTTCCAGTTTTGTATGCTCATTTCTTTGTTTAATACTTCCAATTCCACTTTAATCTGTAATCTGTACTGTGAGTTCTCGCTCCTAAAATCGGTATCCTGACCTGTAAATGCATTTTCTGTTTAATGAACATGCTGTAGAGTCTATAGCAACGAGTATTATCAGAATAGATTTAACACTTATTTGAACAAACACAGGAAACCCCCAGCTTTGTTTCGTTAAAACTAGAAACAAATGGATAGCCAAAGAGTGCAGGCAATTTACATCAGACTGATATATTAATAGGCTATAGAGGCTACAATACTGTAGTTTTACATTATTTACATAAAAGCTGCACATTTGATTTGTGTACATCATATCGACATAAAATGTTTTGGTGAGGTGACGAGGTCACAGTGAGTGACCTTGACCTTCTTTGAACAAAGAAATCTAAGTTCAGTCCTGTCACCAGAGCGGAGCGCATCCTTGAGTCCATATTAGTGGACAATGCACTGAATGCAGTGTCAAATTGGAGGAAATACCCTCAATGCATCCCTGAGATATCACCTTCATGTTAGGACGGGGTTGTCGCCGGTAGAGTCATAAACAACATAAAAATGCACTTAAATCTGGTTGTTTGAGAGAGGATGGCGCACTATGGTGAGTGGCAGATAATAAACGGCCGTGCCGCGTGCCGCGTGCCACGATCCGCGTGCCACTCAATTTCTACCAGTAGGAGCACCGCTGAGACACATCACATCGATCGGCTTCCTTGTTCCTTCACAGGCAATACCAATCAATCGCCAATGAAATTATACCTTTTTGATTTACATGACCAGATGACTGGGTCTCTGGGGAGTCCTATATCTATATGACATGAGTCAGTCAGTCAGTCAACATCGTCAGCACCCTGGCTCTGTTTGATTATATAGGCCTGTGTTGTGGCTACATCATGTGTGAAGGAAGTAAAGAAGCTGCCGAGTTTTCATCATTACTCGAACAGTCAAAACATGTGGGGAGCTCTCGTTATACTGGATAAATGCTCATGGGGACGGACGAAGGTACACGTACGGATTTGGTTGACAACTAAATTCTGAATTTCCTGTAGGAAGGAATGCATGGACGAGTCGAGTCCAACCAAAAATCACCCTATCATCCACCATTTACAGCAATGAGGTGAGTCAGTGTGTGTGTGTGACGTGTGTGTGAGAGTCCTCACATCTGTCCATTAAATGGCGCAGCTTAATGATTAACACCATTAGAGTAGTGTATGCTACATGAAGAGCAGCTGTGTGGGCCTGTCCAATAACGCTCTGCGGGGCTTGATGTCGGCCGTTAACCCGTCAGTGTTGTCGAGGATGAAGAGAACGACGAGCGTGTCCGGAATCCCATATATCACGTATCATTATTGCAGTTTACAGTGCGTGCATGGCGTCGTAGAGACAGACAGACAGACAGACAGACCACCCTGACCTACTTTAAGGATGAATTACAATGTTGAATGAACGAGCTATAGAGTTTAAATCCTAAACTGATGCTGATGACTATGGTAGGCTACTATGTGTCAGCAGGTGAATGAGCAGAAGCAGGGAGGCACTCACCTCTGCAGCACATTAACCTACAGTAATACATCTACATCAGATGCAGGCATCTGAACTGCTGCCTGTAGGCGAATCATCAAGGCTGCTGGTGGTACAGTTAGTTGTTGTTACAAGCCATCCCAGCAGGTTTGTTTCCATGCTGCGAGGCAGCCATCACTTTCACAAAGTGTGTATACGACCACATGCCAAAGCTTGGGCTAAATAGTCATGATATTCTGTATTTTACTATTGGGCCAAATAGTAGGCTAATATTATTTGTAGTATTGTTTTGCCTTGGAGCACCAGTATGGGGTTTATTGCATCCCATATAGGCTAATAACAATAATGAACATACAGTAGGCTACATCAAATTTGAATTTAAGATGGATAATTATGACTTTCTGAACCCCACCCATCTGGCATCTAGACATGAATCAAATTCTAAAATAGTTGGAATTGACCCAGAGTTGTGTCTGGTTATGAGTCATGGCAAGCAACTTGGCAACTCGTGTGCGTACATGACACCATGGTTTAATGGTCCATTTAATGTGTATTCCCTTAGTTGTTAATTAAAATAGGCTACTCAGCTCTAAGTCGTCTCCATGGTGATGTGATGAATGTTTTGCTAGATGTTTAACCAGGAGAGTGCGTGTGCGTGCGTGTGCGTGTGTGTGTGTGCGCTCGCGTCCGTCCGTGCGTGGTCCGTGTGCGTGTGCGTGTGTCCGTCCAGGTTGAGGACCTACTGTGGGGAATGATCTGCTAAGAAGATTTATGATGGCCATTTAATTCCGGACTCTCGCCGTGTTCCAGCATGGCAAAGTGGCTCCATTGCAGGTAACTAGGCACATTCAGTGGAGCGAGAACTGCAGGTGATAGATGGGTGCAAGAATTGATGGATGGAGGCATTGTTGTGCCCTTTCAAAGTGAGGAATCTCAACTCCAGGCAACCGATCTAGGTGATTAGGTCATTCTGACTTAACTGGAACCATCTGCCATGGCAGACCGGTACCTGTAGCAAATAAGATGCATAGTCTCGAGCTCCAGTGTCTATAGATAGGGCAGTTCAATTGCCCAAACAGACCGACTTAATCTTGCTCACGCAGGTTATTATTATTATTATTTTATCAAACACAAGCATAGTTCACACCTTTTTCCCCAAAAAATTCAGATTCAGGATTTTGTTTTTGAACTTTTTAGTTTTTCCCAGATACATTATCAACATTGAATATACCCATGATTATAAATTACAAAAACGACACATTTCCTTGGGACTAATTCAATTGACCACCAGTGAGTCTCGGAATTCACTACATTGAAAAACTAGTTACACAAGTAAGACCGCAAACCTGGGAAGCGAACGCAGTGTAGTATTTGAAGTCCCTCTGTGATTTTCCCTTTGGTGTTGGTGTAACTACGCCCTCTGGTGGCGGGTAGTGTCAGCGCAGCGTGACACACACAGACACACAGACAGACAGACAGACGCACAGACATGTTCTGCCTAGTGCCTGGCTTCCATAGTAAGGGCTCACTGCGTTTGCAATCACTGCAGTAAAATTATGTAATTTTCTGAAGCCTGTGTAGATGATCTACCATTTTGCCTTTATACCACTTATGCCCGACTGCCCGTGGCGAGTAAATACTGTAGAATGTTCAGGCAAGTTGAGTTTGCTTTCAAAGTGACTGTCGCCACTCAGCAGTTATTGATTGGTTTAACATTAGTTGGTCAAGTAGAACATGACCTGTACATACTTATCCAACGGGCAAGTGCCTCTGAGACCTTAGTGTCATCCCCTGCATGATAAGACTGATTATGATTATGAAAATCTCATTGTGTAATATTTTGTGAAAGCACCAATGGTCATCGCGTAATATCGACATCAAGGTATTTGGTCTTATTTGAGTTTGTCCATATCGCCATAGTTCTTAGACAACGTTGTCTTATGTAAGCCTTCGACACTCCTAAATAGACTGACTATGATCCACCTTTACTACTGTCTAGCCAATTGCATGCCTGTCTGTCAATCTATCAATCAGTTGTTCTTGTGATCTGTTGAAGGGTAAAAAACAAGCGTACTCATTCCTCACGAGATGTCAGCTCTTATGGGGAAAGTGTCTTTTTGGAATGAGACATTGTTACTGGACGGTAGAACTACAACGGAGGTGGAGTTTGGATAAGCCTGGGGTGATTCTTTCCATTGTGGTCCAATGCACTTGGTCCACCATACAAGCCTGAGAGAGGAGGACATGTTTGCAGAGCTAAGATTAAGATTGTGCTTTATTGATCACAGACGTACAGAGACAGAGGTGCATTCATAGATAGATATCACATAGTGCACCAAGATTTAGTGTGTGTGTGTGTGTGTGTGTGTGTGTGTGTGTGTGTGTGTGTGTGTGTGTGTGTGCGTGCGTGCGTGCGTGCGTGCGTGCGTGCGTATGCATGCGTACGTACGTACGTACGTGCATGCTGACAAAGATGATAAAGAAGTCATGTTTTTTTTTTTTTTTTTTTTACTATTTCCATAGGGGGACACATTGTCACAGGAGAACAACTAACCCCACTGAAGGAAGCAGAAGATGGCAGTTGCATCTAAAGTGACAATGTTGTAAATTGAGAGTAAGGGAAACTGCAGAGGAGGCGAAATGTGGACCTGTACTATGACTAAGCAACCCATTTAAAATCAGGAGCAGGCCAGTTCAAAAGGACATGCCAGTAATTAGAATGGCTTTATCACTGCCCAGTGCGAGCTTGGCAAATACTGATGAGCACAGGACGAATGCATGAATAGGCTCGGCCACGGATTGAATCTGCCCTTTGTTTGTTGGGCCAGAGGAGACCCTTTTCCAATAACAACATTCCTGTGTGTCCATGACCTGTACAACCACACTTCTGTACTGTTACGGCCTGTAGTTGAAGGGAAGGGGATTAGAATTTCAGAGGGGAAAAGTTACTTTATAGTATTTCTCTTCAGTCACATAAAAGCCACCTTTAGAGAGGAATAGCATTCTGTGATAAACAGTCTATGGAGCACTTTTATAGCCTTATTTACTGTTGATTCATGCCACTCGAAATTTGTCTTAACACCTGTTGAAGATTGTGATGAAATGTAATAGCGGATGTATTTATACAGTCAACTTAGAAAGTGAGCTTCTTCTTTGCATTATTTTGACAAAAAGTTAAAGCTTTATAGATGTGTTATTTTTTGTAAATGCTATGCCTGTAATTTATTTGCGAACTATTCTGTTGATAGGGCTTTGACAAGGAGTGTTTTAATCGGCAGGCTACTTTAATGTCACTCCAATTGTTTAAATGCGATTGTTATTAGACAAAGAGATTCTGTGGGAGGGGAGATTTAGTTTTCTATGCAGACATGTCTTTAGGGCACAGCTCTTACTTGTACTTTTGCTCAGGATTTTGGCCCTTTGTTTTAGCTGTATTTATATACTTTATAGTTTTGCAACATAGCACCTACTATAGGAATGTAATTTGCATGCATGATTTCTATGATAATGTCAAATGACAAATCTGGCCCTGACTCGGCTGACTGTAGACCATTAAACACTTTTACCTGTCATAACCAATGTTTCCGGTTGTTTTCTTTATTTATACTAGAGTGGTGCCCGTTGGGCACTGGCCTACTTGGAACGATACAAGTTGGAAATTCATGCCCCACCCAGTTATTATGTCTGTTTCCCTTTTATGCCCATATATGGAGTTCTTTGTCAGTATATGCAGATGTCAGAACATCATTGTGATGTCAGAACACCCAGTAATTATGTCTGTGACCCTTATGGTTTTAAAAATAATAATATATTTGAGTAAGTACACTAAACAGTACCCAACATTGGTTAATAACCATAGGTCAAGGAATCTGTATGAACTAAACCTAATAATAATAATAATACTTATATTATAATTATAAACGTAATTTTGTCCTGGATCTTCTTGAATAGTTGATTGGTGTAGATGCAATGCAATCATTGTAGATTGAACAATGTTGATTCATCATTGGATGGTTGATAATGATATAATGATAGGTACCATAATGATGGCAATGCAGACTAGCAAGATTTTTATGGCACCAGCATGGCGCCAGTTTATCATGCCAACTCATGCAGTCATATTGGTTGATCAATGACAATGGAGCTGCTAGCTGGGATTACATGGAAAAGTATGCAATAATTCTAACCCATTATCTTGACCAATCAATACATTATGGTTTTATGATATGTTAATAGTATTATGGTACCAGTTATTAGGCCATTATGCTTGTCCACCTTGCACTTGCTTGGCAACTGTTGCTGCAATTATTAGTTAATAGTGTGTAGTATACTGTATGAAGAGGATGAAAAAGAAAAAGACAGACAAATGTGTGTGCAATGACCTTAATTACCATGATCGAGTCAATAGACAATGGAGAGAGCAATTCAACTTTATACTTTACTCCGTTCCTCCTGTATACTTTATTATACTTTAAATGCAGATGATGCAAACATACAAAAATCTGGATTTGGGTATACTCCCAATGTTACAGGGGCCAGTCCAAGGGCCAAATATCACAATGAATGAGTTCAGTGTAATCTTTCAGTCTCTATCTTTGTGCAAGTGCAAGTGTGTTAAATAAGTGAAAACATTGAAATAATCTCTTTTAGAAACACTGGTGTCACAACCCAATGATCTAATTATTCTAATAGTACTGCAGCAACTACCTGTAGGAATGGCAACTTGTGTTTTAAAATCAGATGAAGGCAACTAATACACTTTCAAAAATGACCTGTCATCATGGGTGTCCGTCAGTCAGTGTTGACCATGGTTTCGCACTGCTACTCCACACTGCCCTGTCTGGCCTCGTACCCCTGGGACATTTCCTGCTGAGATAAGGGCTCCAGTTTGTTTGCCACATTATTGACCTAAACACTTGTTAAGTTCAGTTCCTTTTGATGAAAGACCAGTGTTTGTCACCTGTCCTTTTTCAGGTTGTCTCCATGCCAGCTCAGTTGTGGGGTGGCCCATGGCCAATGTTACATAACTGGCCATGGGCAAAAGTCATGACGGCACAGCATGGGCTTACTTCTACATTTCCCCTTTTTATAAGAGGCAATGGTGATAATATGCCATAAGCACTGGGAGACATTCATTTATTCAAGCTTTATTTATTCTCGAAATAATTAAACTCATTTTCAGGGTCGTCGAGTAATACAATATCACACAACAAAATATAAAAAAACATCACAATACATCAGAAAAGGAAAACAAAAGCTATACATGTGAATTACATATGGTTTACAAATAAAACCTAAGACACATTTCAAAGCAATCTAAAAACAGTTATCTGTATGCTCACCATGGTTTTAAAACGACTCAAGTGTACCAATGTGGACAATTTTAATGTAGTTTGCAGGTCATTCCATGTATTACGGTCACAGAAGCTAAAAGCAGTTCTACCAAGTTCAGAGTTAACTTGTGGTACCTTGTGGGAAATTACTTCGGGTGTGGTAGGGTGTGGTAGAGTTCAGAGTCCCAGATGTATTTAGGACAATCTCCAAGCATGGCTTTATACAAGAGCAGGTGCCAATGCAGTTCTCGTCACTCTGTCAGGGAGGACCATCCAACCTTGTTATATAAGATACAATGCTGAGTAACATAGCTATGACCCGTAATAAATCTAATCGATGAGTGATAAACAGAGTCTAGGGATTTAAAAGTGGATGCTGCTGCATGTCTATAGATTATGAGACAGGAACACTGCCTCAACTACCCTCGTTCTGCTAATGATAGGAAAGCCAGCTTTATTTCTATACATTTACTTGTCATGAGACAAGTTTAAAATCCCTGAGACAAATTTAAATTACTGGGTAAGCAGTATTAAAACAACTCAAAGTAAGCAATTTTGCCTAGATTTAGTTAATGTGATAGATGGTTAAATAGGGCCCAAACCAGGTTGGTGCAAAATGCCTTCTTCAGCATTCAGTTCGACTCAGTTTCCTGTGTGTCATTCCTTCACTCTCTGTACGCCTTTCATGTGTCTTTTATACTGTCACTATCGAAGTAAAGCAGAAATGGCAAGCTTATGAAATGCTCCCCAGTGCAATATGTGAAGAAGATTGCATGCCTTCAAAACACCAAAACAAAACAGTGAAATCATAAAATGCTTTATAGTGTGTAGTCCCTCCACAGTAACAAATCCAAAATGGATTTTAGCTATTTAGCTACAAGTTTGATATTATGATGTATGGATAAATGCTCTTATGTCATGCATTTAAGACATTTTATTCTTATTCTTGACATTTTATCATTTAAATCAGGGGTTTTCAACAGGTGGACCTTTGGTCCATGGAAGTATTGCATGTGGTCCCTGACCATTCATGTAGGATTTGTTGATTTAAAAAAAAAGGAAGAAAGAAAAAGTTGAGGAACTGTGAACTGAATGACCTGGTGACCTATGATGACTGTCCATGTCAACTTTTTGAAATTCAACCGAAAAAGGGAGTTACAGAAAATAAGTGCAACGGATTGTCTGATTGAGTGATTATTAGGAAATTAC
Source organism: Benthosema glaciale (assembly GCA_900323375.1). Taxonomy (NCBI): domain Eukaryota; kingdom Metazoa; phylum Chordata; class Actinopteri; order Myctophiformes; family Myctophidae; genus Benthosema; species Benthosema glaciale. The sequence continues at coordinate 3,600 of OOFJ01117788.1, read as the reverse complement.
AGTCAATTTACTATTGGTTGAGAAAGGCTGTTTCAAAAGCACTAATGTTAGCCCATATCCCCACCCAACACAACAGTGGTCCCTAGGTTGATTCTAAGTCAGGGTGGTGGCCCCAGGTTGATTCTAAGTCAGGGTGGTGGTCCCAGGTTGATTCTAAGTCAGGGTGGTGGTCCCAGGTTGATTCTAAGTCAGGGTGGTGGACCTTTGTTCACAATCAGTTGAAAACCCCTGATTTAAATTTATTTTTCATACCTGGTGGTACCTTTAAGCTGTGAATTTCAGATGAGAAAAAGCATGGATTGGGTAATACACGTGTCTTCAGAGAACTACTGAGATAATTATATCCATTAAAATGACGAGTTGAGTTAAGTGATAGCTAAATTGTTCTGCACGGTTCCAAGTGTACTATAATTTCCCACTTGATTTTATTTGTTTGATATTATTTAGTAGTGTAATCCTATGGCATTACCCAGGCTTTTCTGGTTAACATATGGACACACTCCACGGCAACATTCAAATGAAAACCATAAAACTCAGCCACAGGATCAAAAAGCTACTGAAACATTCCACGTTAAAGGAATGCTATATAATTAAACCAGCCAGGCTTTATTGTTCCTTGGATACCATCATGAAGCAATGTGATAAAAAAAGTTGTTGTTCATGCTTTGTCAGCTGGCTAAACAGGTTAAATGTAAACAGTTCTGCTTGTATTTTGTAATATTCAACCCGTCCTGGATGTTTCAGCCCACTCTTCCTCACAGAATTGCCCCCCACCCCCACCAGTATCATTCATATCTTTAAGACAACCAGCTGTGACAATACCCATAAAACATAAATTGAAAGATTTATGATGTTTTCTTAAGCCCTTCCTTTGTTCTCAAGTAAAACTTGAAGTGGAAATCAATTGACACAGACTTCGGCAAACTTCAATGCCTTGCTATCCACAGCAGTTTGCCTATATGGGCCGCCTGCATACTATACATTGACTGGGGTCAGTCCCATACATTATAAATCTGTATATGGAACTATCAACACTGCATGACTTTTGTGCAGTAATAGAAAATTAACAGATATAAACATTAAGCAATGTCACCTTTGCTTTCTTCCTGCAGTTTCTCTTAATTCTAAACCTCACCCAATAACCGTTTTACCTTGTTTTTTAGGGGCACTAGCCCCTCCTATATGCAGCTATTAGGGTAGATTTTCGTCTTACACAAACATTAAATTCCCATTGACAATGAATGGAGAATTTACGTCATATGTGGACGAGCAAATCGACATGTTACGTCATTATGTACAATGATAAGAGCGCCCTTCACGCAGGTGTTATTTATTTTACCCTAGGTTCTGGTTTCACCAGACATTGGTCAATTAAAGGCCATAGCATTCTTTTCATTACTAGACAGAAATTCTGTCTGTTAAGTTGAAAGAAGGTTGTCCCACATACCCAAAAAACATGGGGGAGGAGGCGATGACATAGCCTACCTACAAATATAACATTTATGATTGTATCATAAATGTTATATTTATATCCAAGGAGAAAAGCAGAACTTTTTAAGGGTCTGGAAACCTTTGTCTTATTTTCAATCTGAATTTCTTCAAAAGGTTGAACTGGTTTAATTAATTATGAATCTTAATCATGTATTTTGACTACTGTTTTGTTTGTTTGTTGTTCCTCCCTGCGCGGGCTATGTGAAAGTTTGTGTAGATTTGTGTAACCAGGAGGGATTGTGTAATGCAGGGATTTTCAACTGATTGTGAACCAGGAACAATGCACCACCCTGACAAATCTTATGAATTATCCAACCTTTCATATTAAACACATGTTATATTCATTATATATACTTATTGTATAGCGCTGAATCTGTGGAATTTCTTCACCTCCAACTTCCAAGTAAATTACAACATTGACGCCTCATAGCTAGGTCACCAGGTTTTTCAGGAAAAAATATAATAAAAATAAGGGAACGTCTTCACTTTCCTATGTTTCTAAATGCATGATCAGGGACCGCATGCAATTATTTCACAGACCACCTGTGGTCCATGGTCCACCAGTTGAAAAACTGTGGTGTAGATGGTCGGAAGGGGTTTGGGTAGGATGAATGTGGTGTTATGTACTGTCAAAGAATAATAGTATATACAGTATAATATGTGCATTGTACACACAAACAACACAAGCTACTGTACCCTAAAGCTTTTAGTTAATTGGTCCCACAGCTGGGGTGCCTGAGGACATAGCACACTGCGTTTATTTCCTTGTGAGGACCAGATCCAGCTCATCAAGTTAGCATCCAAACCCATTGAGCCTGGCCCTCAACCATAAACATTCATTATTATTTTTTACCCTCATCCAACCAGAACCCTAATTTGTCCATTCTCTAATTCTTGCTCAAACATAGGAGTGAGTAGAAAGCTCCCTTCTCTTACACAATTACTTATTTGAGTAACTCACTTTCAACACAACTACTAAGGTAGATAACATGTACAGTAGTTATTCCATGATGTAACTGTTCCCCTTTTTCTACACAGAGTTCTGTAATAACTGGACAGCTGGAAAAACTATTAACATTCTCAGCAAACTGGTAAAATGATTACTAGCAACACTGTCAGCATTCTTAAGTGAATCAGAAGCACACTGGAGATGACTGACCATGGTTCATGATCTATACTTGTTACCACCGTTGTAGAGACCAAATAGTTTTGGTTTTTACTGGCTGGTGTTTTGTCCTCAGTGTGAATGGAAAACATGCATTCTCCAACGGAACACTTCATCCAAGGTCCGACTGACAGCCACAAATTTTGCCTCGTTCCCATTACCTCGTGTCACTCAGGGACACAATGGCGCCAGAAAAGATAGTAAACAAGAATATGCAGTAAACATAAACACGGACCCCCCTTTGTTACCATTCTTAAACTATATGGCAGTCTGTGGATTGTGTGATTAAATGTGATAGGATGATGCAAACTGCTACCTTTGAACAAACCTGCTTAGTAATTGTGTAACCTGTGAAACGTCCTTATGTGTGTACGTGTGTGTCTCCACACACACATACAGTAAATATCCGGAAAGCTTGATTCAAGAGTCCATGATGAGAGCTCACCCCATTACTCCCTCTCTACAGGTAGTGGTTTAAAGTAACAAAGTGTTTCCAATTTTCAGTACTTTTACTTCTACTCCACTACATCTAAGAGGCAAATATTACACTTTTACTCGACTACAATGACTTGACAGCTTGAGTTACCAAGTTTGTAGTTACTTTGTAGATTTTGATTATTACAAAACATAGTTTAACCACTTCAGCCCTATATACATTTTGGCCATTTGAAAATAGCTGATCTACAAGCTCACAATGCATTGTGATGGGACGCATTGTGAGCTTGTAGATCTGCTATTTTCAAGAGATTTTTATACATTTTATACTTCTGAAAAGTTGTGATGTATATTGATACCAATACTTTTGTACTTTTACTCAATTAAAAATGTAATACAGGACATTCACTTGTAACAGTATTTCTACTTTTACTGAAGTAAAAAAAATCACACCTGTGCTAACTGAGCGGTGCAGTGTGTGTCAAGCCCTCATCCCCAGCATCTGTGTG
>OOFJ01117785.1:0-10690 GCA_900323375.1 Benthosema glaciale | reverse complement strand
TTTATAAATGAAGAGAAACCAATGTAATTGTCTTCTTGATTTAGGCTGCAGCCAATTGAGTGAGTTGTACATGCGACAGTGATGAGTGTCATATGGACATCTCAGTACAAACCTGCAAGTTACAATTGGTTTATATAGGATAATTTAATGAATATCAAATATCTAGCATCAAGCAACTTAAAAACTGTTTTGGGTGAAACTGTGAAACAAGCCAGAGTATAATTTTAAATTACCCCCAAACATGTTTGAAAGTGAAATATCCCTTTAATTACACTTATTTGAATATACCAGTTAATTTAAATGTTTTTAAATGTTTTTATTTATTTATTCAGATATTTTTTAAACACAACATAAATAATCAGTGAATGTGTTTAATTTACCCTTGAATATATCGAACCCACATAACAAGACAAAATTGGATAAAATATTTCTGAAAGCCCTAATTTGCCAATAATAGCCCCAATAAATTGTACGAATACAAGAAGAGAACATAACAGATATTAAAAAATATATACATGAACACAAGACAGCAGGTTATATTACATCTTCAAGGACCCCCATAACTCTCAGAGTTACAGACGTTATCACAAGTCAAACACAAGATGGTGCCAGAGAGTTGATTCTGTATATTAAATGACAGAAATAAGATCCATTATGAAGTGTGGAGATAGATATACTAAATAAACTAACAAAAACTAAATAGATAAATGGACATTACTTGCTTTCCACTTTATGCATTTAATGTCAGTGAAAGAATACCGGTAGTTATTCAGGTGATCTGGAACCCCGTATTGATACACTTAAAAGTATAACCTAATTTTGTTGACATATAATTTGGACAATACTGCATGTTTTTTAGTAGAAGGGTATATGGAAGAAAGCTATTCATGATCATATAAAGGGAGGGATTAAGAATAAAACACAATTTACATATCAGTTTGCTCATATCAGTGAGACAGACGGGTTCATGCACATCTATGATGCATATTAGTCTCCCTGTAGGTGGATGAGGAGTTGCACAATAACCATATCTGTCCATTCCATCTGTGCATCTTCACTATTATAGGATTTGATAGTCCCCTTCAATTGGCTTGGTGAAAATTATACATAATGTATAATTATACATTATATATAAGGTTGTTACAATGTAGAAATTGCCATATTACCATGTTGCCATATTAAGATGCAATATTGTGCGTGTTGATGAGCATTCTCTGCAACACCCCCAATAGAAGAGCCATTGTTTTTGTAAAATGGAAACATCCAAATGAAAGGCCAGATTTCCAAGAGGGGAAGGCTCAGCCTTTGAAGTAGAGCAATCTACTTTAATAGCATTTCAAAGAAAGATCACACAACGGTGATGCTACATTTGTGAAATGATCTACTTACTGTATTGCTATGCTGGTGGCAAAATGCATCCATTTGATAGGCTAAATGAGCCTGAATATTCCACTTTGCTTGATGTGCTCACTCTGCACACATGGTGTTCAGGAATATATGTTAGGTTGCATAAATAAGGTCTTTTCACATTTTAATCAAGGACACTTGAGTCACATTCACTAACTGAGCTCAGTTTTCTAGAGATACAGAAGTGCTGGCTATTAAAGATCATTCATATGCAACTGTATTCTGGACTTTACACAAATTGTGCTGTGACCTCACAGGAAAATATAGTACGATATAGTTTTTTTTTTTTTGTCATATGTTAGAAAATCTAATGTTACCATTTACTTTATTTTAGAACATAGCTGGATATGCCATATTGGATGTATTAAGGGACCAGGCCCAAATGACCTATGGTCCCTTATTGTATTTGTATGTTTTTTCTGCCAAATATTGCAGTTCTGGCAGTTCTCAACCGTGCCATCACGAAACTTGCCAATATGGTAGAGGGCTATGCCATGTGAAGACGCAAAACCCACAACCATTGGACGGAGGGTGGGAAATGCAAATTAAATTGAAATGAAAATTGAAAATGCAAACTTTGGTATGGCAGGTATGGCTCATGAACCGTTTGACCGTCAGCAGTAAAACTTCAATACACATGTGTCTCCTTATGCCAAACAACTTTCTTGCCTTTTACAAAATGTGGCAATATGGTAGAGTGTGACTTAGTTCTCTAAGTCACACTAGCCCACAGCCATTGGAGAAATGGTGGCGCTATAGCACACAATTGAAAAATGCAAACTTTGAACAGGCAAAGCTCATGAACCGTTTGACTACCAGCAATAACAGTTGCAATAGCAGTATGCACGCTATCGCTCGGCTGCTAGACCCGTCCAAAGGGCCACCCTTCCTGAGTAATAGATGGGACGACTGACACCCTCCTAGCCGTGGTCCAGAGCGTTCTCCAGAGTTCTCTCTAACGCCCTGCCAGGTGCGCAGGGTGCACATGGAAAGAAAATTCCACACACCCTCACGTATTAAGACATTATCAGTCAACAGAAAAAAGATTGGGTGTTTACGATGAATCTATCATGGTTAAAATGGAGTTTGAAGTTACAATGGGTTTGTATATAGGAAGGGGGCAGCTAAAATGAATACATATCTAAATACTGAATGAAACAACTTAAAAACTGTCTGCCGTGTTCACATAAGCCTGAGTAGACGATAAAATGACAAAAAAAAGCAGTAAGATAAGTAAGTCACATATACCGAATTGTGCTTTACTGTATTTGACTCCATTTTCTGTCAAACTGCAATGCAAGAAATTCAAGTCATTTTCTCAACTGCAAGTGGGACAAGTAGAGTTGTTTCATTGGTCAAGCTCAAATCAGTCTCTCCTATTTTAATACATATTGTGTGATTTGAGTTGTATTTCAAATAATATATAATAGTCTGACTCCATAGTGCATGTGTGCATGTGCATGTGGGGGAGACAGAGTGAATAAGATATACAGTATCTCTAGACACTAGGAGAGAGGCAGTGTGCGGCTGTTTTGAATGATTGGTCCTATAACTACAGAGTTTCCTGCAGGATGCTCCTCCAAATATGCCATGAAATAGACTCGGATTGGACATCTTTGTACTTTAACTGTCGCCATTTCAAATCTCCAGCGTCCCTCAGAATGACTGACAGTGTGTACACAGGGCTAGGAGGTACTGAATGCACACATATACAGTAAATTGAGTGGCTCTGTATGGAGTTTTAATCCTCTTTAAGACTCCTATGTACCTTCAAACTATCCAGGGGCCACATATTCCCCTGTGCTAGTTTGTACTGTCTGCCTACCCAACTTCTCGAGCAAACTGTTCCAATTATTCACTGGAAAATAAGTAATAAGTTAATAGTTATGATGTGAAACATGCTTGAGGTCAATTATTTAGAAGATTCCAATGATATTCTCATTAAACTATAAAGCCAATTCAAGGACGATGAGTACCGTGAAGAACTGTGTTGTAGATTAATTGGCATTAAAGGTCAACATGCTTTCAAATTTGGAGAGATGCTAACCATTTTCTTCATTACAAGGTACACAGTATATGGGGAAACTATAACGCTCATTACATGCATCTAAATGGGCCTGTCCTAATTACTAATCAGTCCCTTGTACCATTAGAGATGGAAATTAGAAATACTAAGCAGACCCTTGGGCATCACTAGTCTCAGAATATATTAAAGATTCCTTTATATGGATAAGAATGTTGAGTTTGTTAAAAACAACCTGCAATTCCCGGGAATTTTGTTAGACGCCTGGTGATGTTTTAAAGATGGGAATTTCGGTTCTCTTTTAGTGCTATTTCTCCGGCCATTCATGTCACCATGGAACACCAAAGACCATTGTTGTAGAATCTAACAACTTAATATGATATTTTTTTTATTCAAGTGGATTCAGATGAAAACAAAACTATACAGTATATTTCGCTATGCCCCAATCAGAATATTGGCTAGACCCTTCAGTGATTCTTTCTTCAGTGATTCCCGCCCACCTCTCTGGCAGCTTACCGATTTACATTTGAGCATAATGCAAGCATTAGAGGATGCACAAGGCAGCCCTGATAAGTTACAAAGTGCTGCAGGGGTAAACCTCGTAAGAGAGGGTTTGGAGTTATTTACAGCGTTCAAATCCTTCAAAAATTCATGTCTGGAGGATGAGATTGGTTTTGCAGTTGATGCTTTGCACACAAAGCAAACACAATGCATATGGACGGTGTTTAGCTCTAAATGACCAGATGACATTAATTCTAATTGACTGATCTCATCCCATGCGTTGGACCAGGGTGCATGATACTGCTAAGGACACAAGGGTCCTGTCAAAGCACAATGTTACATGCCAACACCACAACACACAAATGCCACAAAATCTCAGACGAGGAGAAGCACAATGGGGCTAAAAAATATTTTTAAATGCAATTAAATTTTCAATGAAGCACTACTTATAAAGTTGTATGCCATTTTCTATTCAAATAAATGTATTGATTGTGCAACTCATAAGAATGCTCAAAAAAATGCAAAACCATTACAAAGGAGGTTAAAGGCAATGGCATTCCTTCTTATCAGAATTGCTTTCTGTACAGTTGTTCCATTTGAAATGCATTTAATTGCAAATAGAAAAGAAGAGAGTGAAAGCCAACAATGTGAGCGGCTCAAGCATTTTTCTCATCTGCTGTGAGTGAACGTATTCAAATCTAAGCAGGCAGACAATGAAGGAAAGGAATCGTGCTTTGAATAGGTTCTCTCTCTCCTTTTCAATCCCAGGCCAATCCAAGGCCTTCTCCTTCACTGCTGGTAGGGGTGGGCTCTCCATCGCAAACTTACTTCTACTGTGGAACAAACACACACACCTCGACAGTGTGGCAATCCAATGGTGGCAATAGCAGGTAGCTGCTCTTCACGCATGTCCCTTGACAAAAATAGCACATTTTCAACTACGAAAAAAAAGTGTTGACACAAGCATAAATTAGGCTTAAGTGTACAAGTCTAGGTCTTCTGTTAAACTCACTCTGTGGCATAATTTATGGAAAACTTGAAAGCTGTGTTATGCTGTGGTTCTCTGATTGATGTCTCCGCAGGCATACATTGTCATTCTTCAACCAGCAGCTTTGCTATAGTGTCCTCCTGTAAAGCCACAGCCAAATGCTGACCGAAGCCACCTCTCCCCTTTCTTTACCCGCTAAGGGGAGGAGTGTTGGGGTGGTGGTGGTGGCGTGGGGCGATCATGGGGCACAAAGTGCCTGATGTCTGTGCCGGGGCGAGCCTGGAGAGCGCACCCCCAACAGATATGCTGACAGTCTCATGGGAGCAAGGGGAGAAGTTGAAGGAAAGAAAGTGCACCCTTCAAACTTTCCAGTGCAGCTAGGAATTCTATTTTTTCTCAACAAAGATTTATACATATTTATACAAGCCCAAATACTGATAGGAAGGTGGTAGAAAAAAAAATCTTGGAATTGCAGAGGTAAACTATATGTAAATGCCATAAAGTAATAGACTTGTAGTGCAAATCACACCATTTTATCTTTAATTTTGCTTTCGTACCCACCCTGCCCCCCACCCCTTCCCTCCCATCCTCTTTCCTCTGGCTTAAAGGTGCATCAGAGATATGCATTTAAGCATATTCAGAACACGGGGCGTGAAATTAAATGTGTGGCAGAGTGAGAAAAATATACAGACGCTGGAGATGCCTTAAAAATAGTCATTTATGCAGATGGAGAGGAGTGAAATCATTTGCAATGGGATGACCCTCTCTCCAAGCATTTCTCCCCTCACTGTTCTTCCCTAATCTCGCACTGTATCTTCATTTTTCATTGAACTCGCCAGTTTGCTGCTAAGCAGCCTTGTAGATAAGGCAAAGTGCTAAAAGGAGACGACAGAAGGAGCTCAGTGGGCCCGTTTCTATTGCACTTTCACCCAAGGCAATGGGCAGAATTTAACGGATTCCTTCCAACATATGTTTTTGCCAGATAAGTAAACAGTGTGTGTCGGAAATGAAAAAAAAAAAAAAAAAAGCATTTGCAATTTAATGACATTACAGCTCCCAGCTTAGCCCGCCGTGCTGCGAGGCGCGGAGCAGAGAAAAGGGGAGAACGGAAGAATGGAACCGGGTGTCATCAGTGGGTTTTTTTCTCTCTCTCTCTCCCTGTCTCTCTCTGTCTCTCTCTTCCCTTGCAAGAAGCAGCACTGAATTCTTCTTATTCTTTTCACACACACAAAAAACCTTTCCCTTCTCCATCCCCATCCTGCTATTTTTCTTCCCTCGCCAATAGTTTCCTCGCCTTTGTCGTGGTGAAATTATCTATTATTTTATTCAGAGAACTTGCCTTCCTTTGCCATTCTAACCCCCTCCAACATCTGATTATCTGAGCTAAAACAGATCTACCCTTGCCACAAGTGCTCTGTGTGTGTGTGCGTGCGTGCGTGTGCGTGCGTGCACACGTGTGTGCGTGCATGTGTGCGTGCATGTGTGTGTGTGCGTACGTGCGTGTGTGTCTCTCTCTCCCTTTATCCCTCTTTGTCTGGCTTCATCAAAGTGCAATGGATGCTTGGCACAATGGAGCAAAGTCTCCAGGTTGTTGTAACATTCAGACTCAATACCAGGACCAGGAGTAGCTGTGGCGGGTTGGAGAGAGAATAACCTCTGTGTGTCTACATTTCAGTGGAGGTAAAAGATCCCATCCGTGTGAAACTCAGTGACTTTCCACTTTTCTCCCAGCCGGCTGTCAGGCAGCTGCCTTATTATAGAAGACTAATTGTGCAGGAAAGCAGATTATGAGTGTGGTAGGATGTACTCCTTGACCATGTGCTAATGTGATGACAAGTTTAGGGACCCTCTAAGCAAAAGACGTTGCACGCCAGGGCACTTTTGGCACTGACTATAATCTGCCTTTGGTATTAACTCAGCAAACCGGCATGTTTGAGTATGGATCAATCGCTCGCTCATTATTTTTACAAGAAAGCTTTATATTCAAGGCGCTTTCCCGGTGTTGATCTCTCATTAACCATGCTATGTAAATGCACTGGCAATCCCTGTGTAAGGGATACGTCACCCCAGGGCCCGGGCTTGCAGAAGCACGTTAAGGAGAAAGAAGGGGCAGGAAATTTGGGTCAGTTGCCTTCGCCAAAACTTGAATTTCAGGTTTTTGCTTAAAGCCCCCTGCTCAGCTTTTCTCTTTTAATGTGTTTTTTGTTTGGTGATGTTATGTTTTAAATGTCAGCCCTGGAGCTGTCCAGCAATTTAAGAGGCACAAAAAGCCCTGTCTCAGTATCTGTTCCAAGCGTTCATGTTACCTCTGTAATCGCTGCTGGCTGCAATGCTATACACCCTCCATTCACTCCTGTGCTTTTTTTTGCCACCTTTGAGTGTATCGGCTGTATAATTCCAAGGGGACAGGTTAGATAGGGCCAAAGGGAAGTGTTAATGTTAGGACAATTAGAAATTAATAAATGGCCAGATGAAGTGGTGATCTTGACAGAATTGTGCACAGCCAAGTGATTGTATTTTTGCAGTGGATGGGGTAAAAAAGAGTCACACACATTACTGAAACCTGAATCTGCATGAATTGAACTAGCCGTCAAGATGCATTGTGCATCAAATTAGAGTAGAAATATTTCAGCGTGTTTACCCACTGCTCATACAAACATCTATCACCCTGTGATACTGAAATATCTGTTTGCTTGACAACAGATGAAGATGCGTGTGATATGTACCATAGCTGCACTGTACACTACTGGCATGGTGAATGACGTGTTGGCAAAATGAGCCTGGCGGAACAGCTCATAGGTTTGTCGTTCCTATAGTGCCCTACATACATAAATATATGTCTCATTATTGCTCTATGTCAACTATGTGTATTTTTGCACCTGCCTGTCCTAATATCAAAGCACAGAGATATGCTTATGACTTTGAAGTTCATTTGTGTCACCTATAAGGGTTTTGCATGTGAGGTATCTCTGTGAGGTGGGGACACAAAGTTATGGTGCAAATCTCAGACTCCGAACCTTTTATTTTTTCGGAGAAAAAAAAAAAGGCAATTCAAGGGGCACCGTTCTGCATGACCCATTTCATATAATGACAAACAACTTCAATGTGCTTGAATTAATGTGTAGGCACTTTCAAATATTGCCTTGGAACAGTCATACAGAGTTACACTGAGCAGCAGAAGGAGTTAGCTTTCTGTATCTCTCAACTACTTTTGTGCTGCTACTGGTGAACCTGTGGACCTCCAAATTGCAGTGGGAAAAGGTGTTGGATACGACCATGTAGGTTACAAATATAAAGGAGAAGCATTCAAATGGAGGACCTCTTACTGACTCAAAAGGGAAAGAGAGATAGATCTTAGAAAAAAAATGTCCTCGGGTACTTCACCGTATAGTTCCCAGCCTTTGTGATGTTTTTCTCTTGTTGTTGTTGTTGGCAGGATAATAACCAACAAGGCCAGATCTTTGAATGCTCTGTCCAGTTCTCGCAGATCTCCCTCGCTTTCTCCCCACATACCTGCAAACAAAGACCAATGCAAACCAATTCAATGTAACCCCTTTGTGATGACAAAGAAAACAGAAAATTACCACGACACAATATGGCAGTGTAGTAGAAAACAGTGTGATTGTGTGGCAAAGGAGTATAGGTCTATGACATGTCTGAGCAGCCCTGATTTCTGGAAGGACCATTCATAATAGATTTGTTCTGAAGACCTTGACATTACTTTACAATTAAGGTATGAAGTCATGCTACTTAATCAGTATAACAAATGGCACATGTTTCAGGAGCCAAGCATGTTTCAGGATTAAAGACAGGTTTTGCAAGTGCTGGATTTTCTGCAGAATATGATAAGGTTTGCATATGAATTATTGCTTTGTTGTCTTCTAGGTAGGAGTGCTGCTGACTTCTCTGTCCAAGTCATTATTACTGTGTCTGTATGCCTGTTATATGGCATCTGAACTATAGCCGCAAAGCGGAACAAGAAGAAGTATTTTTGACAGCTATAAATCTGGGATGATGCTCTCAACTCTGTATGACAAGCATCTATATTGTTAGCTGAAATATTCACTGACATAAACAGACAATGGAGAAATATATATTTAGTTAATATTTTCCCTTTCTGTAAGTGTCTGACTACATCTCTCCCAATGAGAAGCTATATGGAAACCAAGGTTATGAGCCCAATGCTACTGATACGCAAAGAAGTCTCCCTCCACTGAAAAGGTTTTTGAGCACTCTTACATTGCACTACATGGGAGATTAGTTATGGAGACACATATCATTTGACAATGATCTATTTTGACAGTGTTGTTAATTACAAGTCTGCAGAATGTGAGTGGAAAACCATGATACCACAATACAGGGTGAATCCCAAATCAAGTATTGCACATCATGCTGAACTGCAATAAATAAAACCTTGGAATTAATGTGGGCAACGTCTCATTTTAATAAGTTCTCTGAGAAATCGAGAGAGGGGAAATTGATAGCATTACATCTCACTTACTTCAAGTGTAGTTGCGAGTGAGCAGGCAGGAAACATTCTTTCTCATTAAAGGTGCAATCTTAGAGCCCCCCCAGATCTTCGGTGTAATAACCAGGGAAAATAATCTCTTATTGATAGACACATGTAGCAGAGAGTATATGCCTACTGACAGGTACTTATCTCTAGCCTGTGTCCTATGCTATAGAAGGATATAATTCTTTGTGACTGCTCCTCAGGGCATCAGCTCTTCAGCTTCATTATTTCTACTTACGATAGATATATTTACCCCCCACCACCACCACCACCACCAGAGAGAGAGAGAGACAGAGAGAGATGGGAAATTTAATATGAGAGCAAGCCATCTATGCCAGCGGTCATTTGGAAATGGAACAAAAAACGTCTTCTCGGTTATGGAATATATTTTAAATAGCACTAGACTTTATTACAGGACAAAATAATCCCATATTTTTGTTCATTACCAAATGATTTGCACAACGGCATATTCAACTAGAGTTTCCTCTCTAGTTCACATTTTCCCAAGTTCTTTATTTGTCTTAAAATTGAATTTAATTTCACACTGAATTTCTGAAGTAATTCCTTCTATCATGTCTGATATTGTTGAGTGAAATTCTGATGTCTCTCTATCTCTATCACAATAGTTTAACATCACCATCAATGTAGTAGGTTCTTTCAGACAGCAGTGGGAGCTTTAGAGTCAGACTGCTTGCTGAATGCTGAGAGCAGAGTGCACATCTTCCTCAGTTTAAAACAAGACACTCTCAAGTATCTCCGTAGAGCAGACGTTTGTATTGTTATTTTTTAAATGGTAAGAAATACAGTATGCACTAACTATTGAGACAGGAGCATGGAATTCTCAGTTATATTCTTATAACTTATTGTGAAGTTCTATGGCCAAAATAATAATAATATATTTTTAATAATAATAAAAACAAGCACACCTCTACAGTACTTATGTACGGAGGAAAATATTGCAAGTGGAATTTGAATAAATCTCTTCTTCTTTATGACAAGATGTACTGTATATGCATTTAAATGTACACTAATAGAGCTATACATTGTTTTAAATAGCACACTTTGATACTGACAACTTGGTAGGCATTGGATTTGGATGAGTACTGTTGACTAATACACTTCTTTAACACATGCACTCTCGCACTTGCATGCGCACAAACACACATGCATGCAAGCACGCAGTCGCACCATGGCATATGCACGCGCGCACGCACGCACTCACTCACTCACACACGCACGCACGCACGCACGCACGCAC
>OOFJ01117782.1:0-14477 GCA_900323375.1 Benthosema glaciale | reverse complement strand
AGACCGTCCCACCACAACCAGCGTGCAGACAGCACAGAAACTCTACCGTCCGCTCCGTTAGGGCACACACAGACACACAAGCCCTATCCCCTCCATCAGGTGCCCCGGCTGGCCAGGGGGAGGCAGTTTAGAGAACAGGATTACTGCATGTTTTTTGTGAGGGTACCTACCCTAGGGGACACGGGGAGAACATGTGAGGGCACCTACCCTATAGGGGACACGGGGAGAACATGTGAGGGTACCTACCCATAGGGGACACGGGGAGAACATGTGAGGGTACCTATCCTATAGGGGACACAGGGAGAACATGTGAGGGTACCTACCCTATAGGGGACACGGGGAGAACATGTGAACCCCTACCCATAGGGGACACGGGGAGAACATGTGAGGGTACCTACCCTAGGGGACACGGGGAGAACATGTAAGGGTATACCTACCCTAGGGGACATAGGGGAGAACATGTGAGGGTATACCTACCCTAGGGGACATGGGGGAGAACATGTGAGGGTACCTACACTAGGGGACACGGGGAGAACATGCAAACTCCACACAGAAAGGCCCTTTCACCAACCCCGCCTCGGGTATGGGCACTGATGACGCGGAGGAGGAGACACGCCGCCAGCACCCACAGCGTCCTCGGCGGGAATCGAACCCAGGACCTTCTGCACTACCACTGTGCCACCGTGCCCCTAAACTACCACATCCTGATGCATATTAATAATCTGTCTTTATTTATTTGCAGATCTATTGAACTACCACATCCTGAACCACATGCAGTGTGCCGAGTCGGTGGTCTCGGGGACCCCCATGGAGACCCTCCAGGGCACCGTGCTGGAGGTGGGCTGCGACGGAGACGAGATGACCCTGAACGGAAAGGCCGTCATCACCAAGAAGGACCAGCTGGGGACCAACGGAGTGGTGCACTACATCAGCGAACTGCTCATCCCTGACTCGGGTAATTACCGTCTAATTACCATCTAATTACCATCTAATTAAGCAATATTACACCGCAGAAGTGGCTGAAATCCTGTAATATTGCAATTATACAACAGTTTACCTTATACCTTATACTTTATATAAGTTACCAGAACCACTAAAAAATTATATTTTTTCAATGGAAAAGAATCATGAAAACGCAAATCTTTGAATATATTCTTTCAGAGTGAAAGTTTTTAACTCAAATCTTTGCCTCCGGGGTGTCTCTGGAACGACATGTTCTCAGCGACCAATTACACAAAACGTTTGAGCACCACTGACACAGAAAACATGAGGGTTTTTCCAGAAAACTGTCAGGATTTCGAAGACATTCGTAGAATGAATCGTCTTCAGGACGAAATGGGTCAATGGCCGCCAGTCGTTCTGGGCGCTCACGGTGTTAAAATCGATGCCGGAACAATTGATTCTAACGAGTGGCTCATCCCTGACTGTTACCATCATCCGCCTGCGTGACGTCAGACTGCTGGGCGAGCGCTGGCGCTTTGGCGTGGTGGCGTCAGAGATCAACATATGGAAGGAATTCTGTCCTGGCCATATATGGAGCGTGTCCTGAGTTGAATGTACAGGGTTTGATGAGGTCAGATCAACATATGGAATGTCAGAACAGGTCGGCTCCATATATGGAGATCTAAGGGTGGCAGCGGGGACTCAGTGTCTTGAGTGTACAGAATGAAAGCTGTTTTGTTTTGCGAGGAGTTGCGACTGGTTTGGGCTGTGGTTGTAGTTGTAGTAGTAGTAGTAGTAGTAGTTTTATTAGTTGTAGTCATCATAGTTTAGTTTTTATTTGGTTTTCGTCAGAAAATAGTCGACGGACATTTCTAATTAATCTAATTTCTAGCTAATCATCATCATGGATTCCACAACGCCACACCAGACTTCCCCGGTCCTTCATTGCCATCCCCAGTTCCTGCTTTACTGCTGTGTGTGTCCCTAGCGATGACATCAGAGAACGACAGTTTTCTACCGTATTTTCCGGACTATAAGGCGCACCTTCAATGAATGGCCTATTTTAGAACTGTTTTCATATATAGGGCGCACCGGATTATAAGGCGCATAGAATAGAAGCATACATAGAATAGAACAGACTGTGTACAACCAGTATGGATCAACCATTATTAACCAATTGATCCATATATAAGGCGCACCGGATTATAAGGCGCACTGTCGTTTTTTGAGAAAATTAAAGGCTTTTAAGTGCGCCTTATAGTCCGGAAAATACGGTAGATATATTGCCTCACAGTTAGAAGGTCCCGGTTCGATTCCCGCCCAGGACGCTGGGGGCATCCTCATGAAGTAAAAAAAAACATGCGCAAAAAACAGTAATCCTGATCTACATACTGCCTCCTCCTCGTCAGCCTAATGGAGGGAAAAGGAACTGGTTGGAATAACATGTTCTTTCGACACGCCACGTCCTACCAGGGAAACTCCCCCGTCGGGTTATAAGAAGCAGCCTGCTCACTCCTAATCCATTGAAGAAAGCATGAGCTCAATTCAGAACTTTGGCCAGTTGTTGACAAACTTCTGCAGGGGCGAGCTGTGCTCTGCAGCTCAGAACCAGTGCACATTGCTGCTTGTTCTGGATCAGTAGCTGATGAGTGAAGCTGCATGGTCTTTATAAAGACCGCCTGCCTTCACTGATGTTTAGACTCCAAAGTCCAAAGTGTCTGGATGGATATGTAATCACACGTGGAAAAGAGCTGCTTTAAGGGGCTCGAGCACCTGCCCCTTTTCCTATTTTTTAGGGCTTTTCAACAATTTTTCAACAAAGTATAGAGTTGACACTTGCAGGTTGCCTCTAAATGGTCATCTATCTGATCTGAGTCCATTTTTAATCATGCTGGACAAATAATGCAAATTGGAATTTTCAGACACTAATATATTGGAAATTGGAAATCTATTGTCTGAATTGAAATCTGACGAACCCTAAGGTTATGACAATTCAAGACAGTAAACTCTTAAAGCTGGAATTATAGCTAGTCCTATATGATATAGTTTTAAGTTAAGTTTTAAGGTGTGGAAGGGTGCTAAAGTAACTCCTCCAATGAAAAATAAGAAAGAAGCATTCACTGGATAATATATTAGTAATTTACCAGTATTACAATCATATTTAAGGAAATTCTAAATTATCTCTCTATTAATAGCATTAAATCAGACGTTCAACATAAAAACTGTCTATTCAACATGCACAACTCTCACACAAGATGACAGGCTAAAACAAATTATTAGTTGGAACTGCTTTTAGATTTTTAGTGCAGCTTTTGATATTATTGACCACAAACTGCTACTTATAAAACTGTCTGCTGATGGTTTTAACTCTCAGCTATTAGTGGATTATTATTACTATACTGAATGAAAAGCTACATATTCAACAGGAAAAAGTGTCATGTTCAATGGAACCCTTTTGAGTACAGTGCTTATTTTTTTTGTTTTTTTGTTTCTGTTTGCTGTCTCTCCCTGTAGGCCTGAGACCAAAATCCAAAGTGAATGTTCCTCCTGCTGTCAGCAGGTGTCAGCAGACCACCTGACATGATGTAACACCTGAAGGAAGGGTTCTTTCCAAAATGGAAAGAATGGTGTGTACGAGCCCAATATCAATCCAACAAGTACAACAGGTATTGCATAAACGAGAGGCGCATGCATTCCAAACTTGCATCGTACCCACAAGAGGTACAGCAAGTACTCTAAGATGGCGGTTATCTTCCAGTTGTAAAATGCATTATGGTGAACTTCCAGATGGATTCTAATGAATTCAGCAATTGAAAAAAAGAAAGAAAAAAAGAAATGAAAAAAAAAAAGAAAGAAAAAAAGTCAGGGTCTAATAACGGTGTGAAAGATGATGATTGGTGCAGTTATAGGTAAAAACACGAATTGGGCCACCATGAAAGTGGAATTTCTTCCTCTGCATAGTGGGAAATAGGAATGTGCATGAAATCTTTCCCTCAAATTGCACTCTTAGCCAGTGGGGATGGAATATGGGGAAACGGACAAGTCTGTGTTGATCACATGACTTTAGAGATGGTCTATGCGATTTGCGTGTATGTATGGATAATGTGTATGAGTAATATAAACATACTATCCCCATGCCTTCGGCCTTGTGGAGACAAAATGTCTGAGCTGCTCAGATACTATGCCACATATAAGCTCTTGTCAACTACGCTGGGGATGGGTTTGATGGCTGTTCCTAGCTGCTCCTCAATGCCCTTGAGGTTGAAACGGTCGTCATAAGTGATCAGGTTGATGGCAAGACCCAAATGTCCAAAACGGCCAGATCGGCCGATGCGATGAAGGTACGTTTCCCCCAGCTTCGGAAAGTCAAAGTTTATGACAACGTTGACAGATTGAATGTCAATTCCTCTCGTGAAGAGGTCAGTACAGACAAGATTCCGGCACAGGCCATTTCGGAAGTCATGAAACACGCGATTGCGGTGCTCCTGTCTCATTTTCGAATGAATGTAGAAACATGAGTAGCCCAGCTGGGAGATCTTCTTGGCCAAGAGCTCTACTCTGTGAGAGGAGTTGCAGAAGATTATGGACTGGTTTATCTGGAGCTTGGCAAACAAGGTGTTGAGGCAGTGAACCTTTTGCTTTTCAGTCACATACACATAATATTGGGTTACCCCTTTCAGGGTAAGCTCCTCCATCAGGTTAATCTCATACGGCTTGTGCAAATAAGAATTCATAAACCTCTGCACACTGTTGGGGAAAGTTGCAGAGTAAAGAAGGATCTGCCTCTGCTTAGGCAGGAAGCCCAAAATGTCCTCCATCATCACCACAAAGTCTTGAGACAGGAGCTTGTCTGCCTCATCCAAGATGATCATTTGCACCTGGTTGACTTTGGCCACTCCCTTCTTGATCAGATCCAAGATCCTCCCAGGGGTGGCGATGACCACATGTATCGTTTTGCCAAGTCTCATAATGTCATCACGTAGGTTGGTTCCACCTGTGGTTGACATGACCTTCACCCCACCCATATGTTTGCTGACCTGGATACAGATTTGGCTCACCTGCAGAGCCAGTTCTCTCGTAGGCACAATGACCAGAGCCTGTATGCAGTCTTTCATCAGGTCAATGCGCTCAAGTAAGGGAATAAGGTAGGCTCCGCTCTTTCCTGTGCCATTCTTGGCTCTGGCCATGATGTCCCTTCCTGACATTGCAATGGGAATGCTCTCCTCCTGGATTGGGGATGGTTCTTCCCAGCCCATCTCAAAGATTCCCATAAGAAGCTCCCTCTTTAGGCAAAAATCTTCAAAATCGTTGCCTCTAGTTGCAGTCACGTCCGAAGTTTTAATTCTTGTGTCCTTTGGGAGGAGTTTCAAATGTTTCTTCCAGTCATCAACTCTAGGCTTGACGGTGTTAGCTGTGTGGGCTGGCTGGCAGCTACCATTGTTAATTATGTTGGAGACACTTATGTGTCTTAGTTGCTGGTGTTGTGGACCTCCTCTATCTTTGCCTAGTACTCCAACAGGCTTAATGGTAAGCTGACCATTCTGATTGGACAAGCTCCAATTAAATGGGTTCTCAGTTCTGGCAGTGCTCATATTTACACAACGTATCTCCTCTAAAAGTGTGTCCAGTCCTTGGTAATACACAAGCTTCGACGAATGACCTTCCCTTTGGTAACAATTATCCAAAAGCAATGTATTTATTGTGTTTATCTTGCAGTTTATCTCAGTTTCCAAGTACTGGCCAACCACCTTAAACAATCTTGTTAAGTTTTGAGCTGCCTTGTATCCCTTTCAGTTTGTTGTTTTTACCCTCTGACTGCTGAAGCGTATATTTAACTTTGTGAAGCTTACCAAGTTGGGTGCAATTTCTTTTGCTGATTAAAAGGAGGTCTGTGAAACAACACTTATGACTATATAATCAATGATGTCACATGTTGATGTTACATGTTGACATCATTGCTGATGTCACTAAGGCCAAACCAAATGAAGGGAATCTCATTATCTTTGCCAGGCCAACCGTGGCTAATACTGCATTATGGTGGAATGGCGTGTCTCCTATGTGGATGTCATGTGGCCAGCCTGTGAGGTCAGTCGACTATGATGTATGACGAGTGATTCAAACTTTTGCAATGTTTCGGAACAATCACAGCTCCATTGACTTGATTGATTGATTTGATTGATTTTTTTATTAACAGTTTGAAGATTTACAGCACAACTCAATACAAGACTGATAACTGTGAGTGTGACGACACCATAAAGCATTTCTACTTGTTTACAATAGGGCCCACGATGTTCATTTCATCAAGATATTTAGAGACGTACAAATATTCACTTATAGCCAAAAGCAGGAAATCACAGTGGAGGTAAAAGGGAAAAGAAAAATATACAAAGAGGGGAAAAGGGTGTGTGGGTGGGGGAATCATATTTTACGGAGGCCAGTTTCGAATTGCAGCCGTCCAGGTGCCCTTTGAGAGCCATTTCAAAGGGCACTTCCATTATGAAAAGACAAATATATATAAAAAATCACACCTGTGTGAAGTGAGTGGTGCAACTCCGTGTGGGGGTCCCCGGAACATCCAGACCCACAGGAACGTCGCCAGGGTGCCGGCCCGGTTTCGGCGAACCGCCCCTTGTCCGAAGCAGTTGAGAAATGACAGAGTTACCGTGTGGGGATCCCCGGGGTCTCCAGGGAGTCCCCAGAACTTCCAGATCCACAGGATGCCGGGCCGTTTCCGGTTGAGAAATGACAAAGTTACCGTGTGGAGGTCCCCAGGGGTCCCCAGAACTTCCAGACCCACAGGAACGTGCCCAGGGTGCATGTGTGTGTGTGTGTGTGTGTATGCACGCACAATTCCACATCTGGCTATCAAAAATGGACCTACAGGATAAAAGGGTTCAAGGCAAATTAAGGCATACAAAGGTGGGTTTTGTGGATTGGTGTTTGTTGATGGTTAGTCTCTATACTGAAATGACCCAGCTGAGCTCCCCCTGTGTTATTACTGAAATGGAAATTAAGGAAATTAAGCCGTGAGTCATGTGCACTTTGGTGTAAGGCAGGGGTTCCCAAACTGTGGTGCGTGTATCCCTTGTGGTGCGCGAACACCATCGGGGGTGCGTGACAATACAAGCTTGTGATGATGGTTTTATGGTGTTATTTAACACAAACTGTAAAATCCGGTAAACCACTGTTGTAAAGAGATGTCACTCAGTGCAGTGACATTTTGTGATTATTTGCCATAATCATATAAAAGAAATGCATTATTTTCGGCCAAATACAACAACACCTAACGTTGGGGGGTGCGTTCAGGAGGTAACGGGGTGTACGACCAAAAAGGTTTGGAGACCACTGGTGTAAGGAAACCTTTAATAAATATTTGAGCTTGGGAGCTTAGTCCAGTGTGTGTACCTTATTTTATTTTCTATTAATCTGCCCAGCACCTGGCGTTTAGTCAGCGGATGTGCGTGCTCTATTGTATCTTTCTTATTGCTGAAGTGACCTTGAGCGGAAAATGCACCCTCACTGAACCACAAAATGCTCCAGATCTGAGCAGGTCGGTACCATGAATGGTTTTCCTCATCATCGGTGAATTATAGTGTGACTGGGTGAAGGTAATGCACATTGTAAAGCGCTTTATATAAAGGTGAGATAAATATGCACCGTTTACCACTTTACAATACATTCCACACCTGGCAGTGTCAAACGTGGAGCTACACTAGGATAAAAGGTATCAATGCAAATACATATGAGGATTGGCTATGTAGTGGTTCGGTGTCTGTTGATGGTAAGCATCTTGTTTATTTAACTACCATAAGTTCTGGTAGTGGAAAAAGCATCAAGTAAATTGTACAATTAATAACTATCATTAAGCCTAGAGCTTTTTGGGTTGTTAATCCTTTTGGCAGACCAAGACCAGTCATACCAAATTGTAGGTTATTGAACTGTACTTTACTTTGCTTTTTTTTTTCTGCAAACTGTCACTAAAATATTCAATCAATCAAAATCAAATAATCAAATCAAATCATTCAAAACCAAATCAAAATCAAAGTAAGTCTTGTGGACTCAGTCAGTTGCTATGACAGTTTTGATGAATAATGAATAAATGCTTAATAACTCAGATATTTGGAAGTTTAATATTTTTATTTGTTTGACATCAATCAGTTATTTGGAATTATCAAGTGTAAATCAATAGGACACTTAGGTAGGAGTTTGGGTTGTGTAATTGACATGTGATGAGGTAACTAGTCCAACTGTTGCACGGCTGATTATTACAAATGCCATACTAGGTTTTGTGATTGTCAGAATCAGCTTTGTTTGTATTAGTGTAGTCTCTCAAGACAGACTTTTAAAGGAAGAGAGTGTTTCTCCTTTATTTGCCGAAGGCATTCATGTGCTAAAAGAGTGATTTGATAGCTGTTTCACCATACAATAGAAGTCACGGAGGACCCGAGGAGCTATTTTGTGATTAAATCATCGGTGCAATGGAGTACATCTCACAACCTGGACTAGTTCCTCAGAAGGAAACTACAGAACCCAAACCTCTACCTCTGTGACTTCAGATACTTTTCATTAGTTTAACGTTATCCATTATATAAGACCCAGTATACAGTCTAATAAAAGTGTTGGAATTTAATATCTATGCTTGACGACTACAGAAGAATCAGAAGGAAACATACAACAAACAGTAGACCGGATATGAAGAGTAGCCCTTGCCATATTCAAAACCTCAGCACCATGATTGGAGAATTAATTAGATGCAACTAGAACGATGAACAAAGAGCATTATGATCAACAACAATATGTAAAATTAAAGTTGGCAAAAATGACCATTTAAACATCGGCTGGTCCTTAGAATCACTAATGGTCATTAAAGATTACTGATGTTCTGGTATTAATTACTAAGCTAGGAAAAAATGTAAGGCACCTTATTTCCATGCCCCCTCTCTACATGCTTTACTTAAATGTAATTAAGTATTCAGGATAGGCCATGGAGTCGTGGAAGATGACAAACATGCTTGGGGTTTGCATGTTGTTCACAACAGTGTCAAAAAGCACAGTGAGGTTGGAGCTCTTGGCTGGTGGCACGATCATGTTCTGCTTGCCCAGAGTGAAGTCTCCAGTCAGGACATGGCAGAGATACATAAACTTCTGCCCCTGAGGATCCGGCTTGGAATAAGTGTCGCAGGCGGAATAACTGGCGTTTACAGCAAAGTAGGTGCCATTGCCATAAGCAGCAGCTGAAAATACAGAGAAGAAAGCACATTTAGCCATGGTATCTTCATGGCATAAAGGCCATATGAAGACAGTTCTTTACACAAGAGCAGTCAGAGTATTTAGTCTTCCTTTCCAGCTAAACGACTTCCAATGTAGGTTGTATGAAACAATCATCTTTCTTTCTTTCTTTCTTTCTTTCTTTCTTTCTTTCTTTCTTTCTTTCTTTCTTTCTTTCTTTCTTTCTTTCTTTCTTGCACATATTTCTGAAATATGAAAAATCACACCCGTGCGAAGTGATCATCATACATCATCATGATTTGAACATATCTGAAAAGGTTATACTTAAACAAATATAAATCTATTCAAAGATTACAACCCAAAAATGGGTTCCTGTCTTGAAAGGTAAAACCTCCCAAAGTGGTTCCCGTCCTTAATGGGTTAATCAACATTCCATACACAAAGTGAAATTAATAAATTTCACTTCAATGTAAGATCAATGATTTGCCAATAACTACGATCAGGACAATGATTGGCCAATAACTGTGAGACCCTCTCAGAGGAAGCACTCGTGAGGTTATGGTTAGAGAATGGGTGTCAATGACGGACTAATGACTGGTCTAACCAATATTGACATGCTTTAGTTTAGGTCCGACTGCCATTTGACTGACAACCTACCTCAAACCCATACCAGAAACCTAACCGGCTCGTACCTCCAGAAAGCTAACCGACTGCATGTCTGACATCCCTGCATTCCTCCTTCTTTTCACTGAATGAACTACCACACCTGGCTGGCAAAACACACATGCTGCATTTAGCATGTCTTTCTACAGGCAAATTGAGCTGTTTGTTGGCAAATGTCCAAATGCTTACGGTTACCCTATTGCCAAGAGGAACATTCTATTTGGTATGCCCAAGCAATGTTGTTGGACACTGTGCACACTGTCACCTAAACTGATCCAATCACCAGTGTCACATACAGTTTCTGAAATCTCTCACCCAGCAATTCTCATATTAACTAGCGGACTCTATTCTACTAATTTTACAAGGTATAACTCTCACCATTCTTCCCAGCATAACTCCTGTTGAAGCCTTTATCGTTGATGATGTCAATACTGGTTGGGCAGGTGCCATGGAAGAGGCGCCTCTCGTTGTTATTATGGCCGTTTCTCTGATCCATGTCCTGCTTCTTGAGTTGGACGCTCTTCCACAAAGTTGGGTTCTGTATCCTCTCAATCTGGGGGAGAATAAAAAATACTTGGTTGTTCCTCTTCTTTGGCTGGTTATATTTTAATTAATGACTATTGCCAAGTGCCAAGTGGGCTACTCTCATATATGAGCATATGAGCACTAAGCCATTGTAGTGTTTAGTTTACTAGCTCCTTTTCTATGCTTATCTTCCTTATTAGCTATTTGCTATTCCTTATGGCATATTTGCCCACAAAGTGCAGGGTGATAAAAAAGAATGCATGTATGAATTATTTTATTTACAGTAAATTAATGCATATATAAAGCTATAGTATGGGGAAAGGCAGGCAGCAATCACACTGAGAAGCATCGCTACAGACCTTTTACTTGAATCTCTCTCTTGACGTTTATCGTTCTCAATGCTTGTATTAATGTGTGAGACACAATATATTGATCATCGTGGTAATCTGGGACATTTTCAGTAGCATTGGTACTCTAGTATTGCAGATCATGCTATTCTGGAGTCTGCATAATGATTGCAATGAAACATGAACCTTGACTGAATTGATACAAATAGCATACAGTATTTTGCATTCTTTTTTACTGAAAAAGTCTTTAAACCTTATTTAAGTGAATTAAGTTGAAATCCAGCCTAAGGGAGTTTTGCATAGCAAGCAAGGGTTACATATAAACAAAATGACTACCTTAATAACCGTTTGGTTACATGAGAGACTGAACAGAGACTGGACTTCATTGTGCTCTGGGCTTCCAGGCTGGACGGTGAAGGTTTGGCATGGTGTGTTGGCTGTCATGACATCCCAGTGCGGAGGCATATTGTTAGCATCTGAATGTAGAGTTCAAAGCATTAAATCAGACATGGTTAAGCTATACATAACTTGCAATCCACCATTTTTGAGACATGTTCCTGTTATTGTCTGAGCTTCCTGGAACACACTGCATTGTACAGGAACGTGTGGCATGGCAAACCACAGAGACTGAGATGGTGCTCAAGAATCATACTCGGACAAACTCTAAGAACAAACTGAAAGTATAATTTGACCTACATAGATCTGGTTTGTACTTTGGATATAGTTCAACACTGGCTCCCTATGGCTATCTACAGATCTAATTAAATACTGCATACCAAGCCAACATAACATGTCCTTCCTTACACAACTTACCATTCAGTTTGTCAATGCGCCTGATTTCCAGACTTGAGCCATGAGCCTTGTCTGTTGCAGGTCCATGTGGCATTGTGACATGGTACATTTGACCTTGGACAATGACTTCTAGAAGAGGCACATTATTGTCCATTGCATCCTCAAGGTGGTAGTTGGTGGAGGGGTCGAAGCTCTGGAACTGAAGGCCCTGAGCCTTGTATTGCCATTCTGCCTTTGTGCCAGCCGATTCTACCTGTCTCCTAAACTCCTCCTTTGCTCTGGCCCTCTTCATCATCTCCTGGATCTCACCAAAGGCTTTTACCACATCCTTGGAGAGTCCCTTGATGGTGAGAGAGGCTTCGCCCTTCTTGCGTTCTATCTTTATCCCCACGGCCATTGTAGACTGCATGGTGAAGATGCGCTGATGGTCTACTTCAGAGAAGCTGAGGATTAAATTGTCATGAATGGATTGAACGACCTGATCCTGGGATATCAGGTTACTGACGCGTCGTTTGGCTGACTGAACTTTGGCTGGCGACTCTCCACATATGTGGAAGCAAACACAGTCCACTTCTGGGTCTTCAATGACAAAGTCTTCTTCTTTCTGTGGGCTGCTGGCACTTCCTCCCATGAAAAATGCTGGAGGAATTAGTTCAGAATGTCAGATAAGAGTATTATTTAACACAGTCATGAAATTAAAATACATACAAATAGTACCAGTACCACTGGCGAACAAAACAGATTAACATAAAATACTTCATAAATATTTAGCTCCAGTTAGAAGCCCCATGGAATTCAAAAAACAAATTACAATTACCATAGTGTCAGGCACCAGGTCAAGAGATTTTGAAAATTCAAAATAATCCTCAAACTGAGCATCTTTAACAACAGGCATGAGAAAAGTTGTCACCTCCTACCTTTTATCTGGGAGCCAAAGGTACTCCAGCTCCAGGATGAAGGCCCTTTTTCTTTCTGGTGCATGCCTTTATGCTTCTGGTGTGTTCCTTTGTCCTTCTGGTCGGCATCTTTGTCCTTCTGGTCGGCACCTTTGTCCTTCTGGTCGGCGCCTTTGTCCTTCTGGTCGGCGCCTTTGTCCTTCTGGTCGGCGCCTTTGTCCTTCTGGTCTGTGCCATCTTTCTTCTGCATACTGCTGTGGAAGTCCTTCAGCATTTGTGCCTGAAAGATGACTATCCGGATAGTCTTCAGACTAGGGGTCTGACTGCTCTGACTCAACACATCCACCACTGCATCCAACATGGCGTCTGCCACCTGGGTTGCGTCTACGTTGCCTTGGCCTAAAACCGCACAACACATAGTGGGCTTTGTTAAGGAAAACAGCTAATTTTCTACACAGAAAATATCAAAGGATCTTGCTTGTGGGTTCAACCAAAACAACAAAATAATTATTTAGTTTGATGAGATTTCTGAAGGGCCTGGTACGTAAATGTCAACCGTGCATTTCCCGTCAGTCAGTCAGTCACGTCACACCCCATATATGGTCATGTTTCGTGACATCACGTGATGTCATAATAATAAGCCCATATATGGAGATCTCTGATGCCATCAATATTGGCCAGTACAGAATTCATTCCATATGTTGATCTGACCCCCCCATGTCACAGCGCCAGCGCTCGCCCAGTCTGCTGTCACCCAGGCGGTTATGTTGATCTGACCCCCCATTCCAAAGCGCCAGTGCTTGCCCAGCAGTATGCAGTCACAGTCGGATGCGTACACGCGACCTCGCCTTACTGGTTATACGAAGTCGCGTGCACGTCTTACTGGTTATACGCAGACTACTGTACATGTTAATACAATGATAATGTATTATGTGATGAAGCTAAAATGATAGGTCAGCTTCCTCCCCAATGCTCCTGACCAGTGTTGGGTGTAACGCATTAAAATAATGCTGTTATATAACGAGAATTGGCAATAGAGTAATCAACTAACAAGTTAGTTTGCAATTTAGAGTAATCCATAGTTACATTGTAACTTACATTTAAGTTACATTTTATTCCCTGTTTTTCTGTTGCCACAAAGCAAAAACAATCCATCTGGCACATTTTGCTGTTTCCTGAATGAATGAGCTCTGTCTCTGTGTCAACGAGAAGTGACATGCGGCCTGTCACAATGCAGTGGCCCATTATGCTTTGCAGTCTGTGGTGATTGCGTAATGATTCTAATGTACAGGATTCAATAGGTCACCTCACCACTTTTGTGTGACACAGCAGACAGATGGCTTTGTTTTACATTCCGTTGTCAACACGTGTGCTGGCGACAAAGATTGACAAACATTGGGAGAAGATAGATAATTTATCCTTTAGTAAGGCTGTGGAAGTATTCACGCTATTTGTGTATTTTTGGGGAAAGGAGATCAACGCATCTCCACAGCAGCTGCAGGTTTTTGTTTTGTTTTCCTAGTTTTTTCTTGATGGTGGGTTGTAATTGTGAGTAACGCAAAAATAACCCAACAACTTACTTTTCTCAGTAGGCAATCTTGTAGTGTAATGGGATTATAGCGAAGGAAGAGATCACAACTATTTTGTTAAAATGAACTGAATTCAGAGTGAGATATCAGTCACTCTGATATATTATATAATATGCCCTGGCTTTTACAGCGCTGCCACAAGCAGGACTAAAAATGCATTAGATTTCAACACAAAACACTTTACCATGCCTGTGTCCCACCTGGACCAAATACAGTGATAATGCCATGATGCTTTACACACTGAGTTACAACAGACAATGGACATCTTTTCCCCATGTATTCCATATTCTGCAGTTAGAGCTCACCTGTACCAAGCGCAGGAAAGGAAATGGAGGTGTAGGAGTTTTCCATACACTTCTGAAGAGCATCTTTCACAGCTTTGTTGACCATCGCAGGGCCCGACTGTCCGACCAGGTGGAGGATCGTCTTGCATTTTAAATTGCCTGGCTGGGTCATTATCATGCCTTGCTTTCCTTGGGCACCTGAATGTAGAC
>OOFJ01117781.1:5273-15739 GCA_900323375.1 Benthosema glaciale | reverse complement strand
GGATGCTGGCCACGAGTTTCGTGGACCAGTTTAATCATAGTATGTGTGATCCGTAATATGCAGAAACATAAAGTAAAAATGTATATAAATGCACACGCAAGTGCAAACGTGCGCGCACACACACACACACACACACACACACACACACACACACACACACACACACACACACACACACACACACACACACACACACACACACACACACACACACACACACACACTCTCTCTCTCTTCCGACCTCGTCATCAACCACCTCCCCCTCTCCTAGCCCTCCCCCCTCCATCTTGTCATGTCATTCCTAATGAATGCTTATCAATACGTACTCATTGAGAGCGCACACACGCACGCACGCGTGCACGCACACGCACGGAGAGTCAGTGAAGCATTGAGAGCAGGTCTATTCCAAATGTGGTCAAATGAGTCACCCGGGATTCAGACAACATCAATCCTGGACCTGGTGTCAATACGAGACAGCTGAGCAATTCATCCTGTACCACCCGCGAGGCCTGTGTGTGTGCGTGCGTGAGCATCTGTTTGTGTGTATGCATCTGCTGCACAGCACACTGTCTGTAATGCATTTTTTCCCAGGTGGTCAGAACTAAAGTTTTGGTCGCGGTACCAATTTTCACAGGTCGCAAGAAGACAACATTATTTCCAAATATTTTCAAAAAATTCTTCCAAAACGTTTTAAAAAAGTGGAGTAGTACAATATTTGCCTCTTAGATGTACTAGTGGAGTAGAAGTACAAGTATTGAAATGTAGGCTACAAATGCCTCAACACTGTACCATAGTAGTACTTGAGTTAGTAGTACTTAGCTTAGTAGTACTCCAGTGGTTCCCAAACGTATTCATGTCAAGGACCCCCAAATTGACACTAATTAACCAGCGACCCCCATGAGAGAATATTTGTACGGCTTTAGCAGTGATTCTCAACCCATTTAAATTCAAGGACCCCCAGTTTGACATGCATTAGTCTACGGACTCCCATTTAATGGCATTTCTATCTCTGGGACCCCCAATTTATATTGTAAAATCAATGTTAATTTAACTCAGAGAGTGAACAAATGGAACCAAGGACACTTCGACATGTAGACAGGAGGAGCTGGGATTCGAACCGCCGACCCACAGATCATTGGACGACCTGCTCTACCTCCTGAGCCACAGTCGCCCCGTCTCTTTCTTTCTCTCCCACCAGTGTCCCCAAAACCCCCCAGTGTCCCCAAAACCCCCCCAACCCTCACCAAACACACGCACGCACGCACACAGCTCCTCCGATCCACTCTCCCAAACCTAAACCCAAGGTTATCTGTGTAGTTGACATAAGCTGTTAAACATGAGGTTCTTCCAAGCTGTTCCCGTCTGCTGACGACCATTATTTACGCAGTCTCTCCGAGCATGAAGCTGCATAATCTCTCTCTGTCAGGAGGAAACCTTGTATGTGAAGAAAAAACTGGTACTATTCAGAACATTTAATTTGAAAAATGATAATGGAATGTAGTTATCAATCAGTCACAAGCTTGTGTTACAGTAATTCTAGTCATTGGTTCAAATAATTTGAACAATATTTAAAATAACTCCTACATAAGTTCACTTAAAGGGGCATTCCACCCAACATTTTGCTATGTCATTAAGTTGATGTGTTTCCTAGAACTGGGGGTATGAAAAAAATCATTAACATGGTGAATCACATCTTGATGATGTCATCAAGATGTGATTCACCATGTTTTTTTTAGTTAGTTTTTTTCAGACTGTGTTTTCTAGGAAACACAGAATGGGGGGACTTTTTATTATTTCCACACAACAAGGTATATTAATGACATAGTAAAATGTTGAAAATGTTATGTTTTTACATTTATTAAAAAATAAAACTGAAATATTTTGTGCTACTTTTGTGTAACACTGTAGAATGACGAGGTAGGGCATTCATTTACCCTAAATAAATTGAATAAATTAGTTTCTTTCCGACACCAACGATAAACTCAACCTCATGAGCCTTACAGCATAGCATGTAGTCGTGCGACAGTGTCCAGAACAAAACATAAATAGCCGATCTACAAGCTCGCAACGCATTGCAGGGCAGCACCGGCAGGGCTGTGAGCTTGTAGAATTGCCACTCGACACAGAGCATACTGTACATCATCTGACCTCAGAGCCAACAGCGGTACAGCTGTGGGGAATACCGATTCCTTGTACAATGTGTGTGCAGCCTGTGTGTTTGCATTTAATGTATAGTGTGTGGCGTTAGACCCCTGGTGTGTGCATGAGAGACAGATAGGCGTGTGTGTGCGCGTACATGCATGCTTGTGTGTTTTCTGCATCATAACTGATTGTGTCAAGTGTGTCTAGTGTCACCACAGCTGTGCATAAAGCAGTAAGCCACAGCACTCTCGCGTGGCTTTACTGCAGCACTCCCGACCTTGAGATTGAACCTCTCTGACGATGTCGGTGTGTATTTGTATACCACTTGTCGAGGCACAGTTGTGCGTGCGTGCGTGCGTGTGTGTGCATATCTAGTTGCACACTGCCTGCGGGCACAGTTTAATAGTAGCAGGTTATACCATTGGAATACATCATCACCCTGTTGTCATTAACGCTCCACTTGTTTAACACATATACAACTGTAAGTGACACATGCTTTCCCCACTGCTGAATTCTCCCCCTCTCTCTCTATCTCTCCTCCCCCCTTTCTCCCTCTCTCTCATTCTTTCGTCGTTGCTTTATTTATCTCTCCTATATCTACAGGGTTATTAGATGTAGATGATGCCATTCCGTCACTCTCTCTCGTTTGCGTATTCTCTGTTAGTATACTGTATACTGCTCTCCCAGACTCTCATGTATGCGCATGCAAATGCATGAGGTGGAAATGGGTTTTCGTTTGAACCCTTACGGGTCACTGTTTCGGTCAAGAGTTAAATGAACACTCAGGATTTTTCCGGGCGGTGAGTGCCATTTTGGCTCGTTCTTTTCTGTTCCAAGTTCTGTTCCTGTCACGGTGAGTGAGGAGTAGCACGAAAGGAGATAGAATGGTTCGATAGGTCATGGCAAGGGCAGGACAGGAAGGCTTTGCTAAACAAAATGAAATAACATAACACCTGGGGGAGAACAGACAGACCAACAGAATCGCAAGGCCCATACAGAACACACTGAACTACAAAGACTACAGTAAACAATCATGGAATGTAACAAAACACCTAAACTAAAACGGAAGGAGGAAGAAGAAACGCAAGAGAGAAATGGCCAAAAGCCAAAGCCTTTTCTATTTGTGCTGTACGATAAAGACCTAACCATACCAAAGGGTCGGAACGGTATTAGCGGTGTCCCTGCGGTGTGATATGTCTGAGTGTGTATATGTGTGAGTGTGACTAATGATGTGTGTGTCTGTGTGGGTGCGTGCATGCGTGCGTGAGCATGCAAGATGCTGACTGGGGTCCCATAGTAGGGGATCATACTTTTTTTCTTTTTTTTTACACCTAATTTGTTCTTTGGAAAGACAAGCTCACAGTACATTGCAATGCAACACATTGTGAATTTCTGCCAGAAGTCCAGACTCTAAGGGTGAAGTGGTATTTAGCTGTTAATATGCTCCTATCTAGAGTCCTCCAACAACAACTGCTGCAGAATAAGCTTCAATGCACAGGGTCGCATCACTTAACCAGTAGTCCAGTAATCAAAAGACCACAGTCAATTACACAGAGCTCAGGCAATGTTCCAGTACACACAGAGGATCAAAGTGACAATATGAGGGCTTAACACATTTAAACCTGAGGACGATTCTACAAATGCCTTCTACTGGTAAATCCTGACCTATGTTTCTATGTCAGTGTTGTCTGTTGTCTGCGTTTCTATGTCTGTGTTTTCAGATGGGCAGAGACAGCCCAGAAGCAAAGATTTGAGTTAGAAATGTTCCCTCTGAAATAATATACTGTATTCAACCATTTGTGTAAAAAATAGCAGACCTACAAGCTCATAGTGCGGCACTCTGTGCCGCACTACGAGGTTGTAGATCTGCTATTTTTCCAATAGCTAAAGTATAACATAATGGTTAAAACACCAAAAGGGGTTCTCGCCATGAACGGATTAAAGCAAATTGCTGAAAGAGGTGGCAACAGACTTGTCGATACAAGGTTACGTATAGGTTACAGCAGCGAGCGGAGCAGATAGCACAGAAATTGTGGATATACTGTAGATATAAAGTGGATCTAATTAACAGCCATTCCTTCACATCTCAAAGTAATCCATTTCAGTTTGCTGGGAGGAACAACGTATGTTGATGGATGGATGAAATATTAACTGCACGCACACGCACACGCACACACACACACACACACACACACACACACACACACACACACAAAAAGCGAATTAATTTCGACTCCATTCACATTTCAGCTCCAATTCAGAAAATGTCCTCCCTGTGTGTCATTCTCCACACAATTTAGCATGTGTGTCCACAGGCACGAGGCATGCGTGAGAATCTGTCTACAGTATAGAAGCTGTTCTCTGACAAGGGGTACAAGTCAACGGCGTGTTGCATAACCGAGGGGCATGCATGCATTCCCGACGGGCGTCACCCTAATCATTTGCTGAATGTCACAGGCAGCCTCTGGAGCACCAGGGGCTTGGGCTGACGTTCAGAGCTGTGGTGCATCTGCTGTGTGTGTGTGTGTGTGTGTGTGTGTGTGTGTGTGTGTGTGTGTGTGTGTGTGTGTGTGTGTGTGTGTGTGTGTGTGTGTGTGTGTGTGTGTGTGTGTGTGTGTGTGCGTGCGTATGTGTGTGTGTACACGGACATGAAGCAGATGCACCTTGATGACTGAGGTATTAGTCAAATAATTTTAATCCTTTTTATAGACAGAATATGACTGTTCACGGTTCCCCCTCTAAATCTGGCACAACTGATTGCATATTTAGTCATTATTGAAGTGATAATTTAAGAAGCAATATCATCACTGCTTCCTCACATCACACCCATCTTCGAACTCGAAATCTACCTTCGTTGTGAACTCAACTACAAACCGGTAAAGTTCTGTAACTGCATCTTGGGCATGGTTGTTTTTCTGTCACATCAACACAATCTTACCACAGACAGAGAACACCAACCTGGCAAAGTACTGCAAACTGCTTGTATGGTAGTTCCCACTGCAGTAGGTGTCAGCAGGACCACATTTTGCCATTATCAAACACATGCAGAATCACTCAAGTTGAGTTGTGACTCACTCACAATGAAAGCCATGTTGCCATGATGTCTGGTAAAAGTCAAATCCCTGCCGGGCAGGCTGTGTATAGGATACTGTATTCATTTGTCAGACCGAATTGTACAGTGTAGAGTTCTCTGTGTGAGTGCTTGGGCCCTTGACATCACATGAGATTAACTAAATAATATTAGTTATGGCATCTTGGAGTAAAACTCTTCAGTACCGTTTGGAAGATGCTCCTGGGGGTGGTTTCAGTCAACACATTCATTCACTCTCGCTCAAAATCTGCATCCCATTCCTATGCAAAAAGCAGGTCATGGTGGTACAGAAATCCATGCGGGGCTGTCAAACTGTTATTGTCTGTGTCAATTTGGGCATGCAAAAGGTGCATGGATTTAACATTTGATCCACTAAGGCAGCAGCTAATTAGACAGCCTTCTAGTCTTATTCATCAATTGAAGCGCAGCTATAAAAAGGTGCAGTGGAACGGTGGGATTTGTGAAACATATTGCAGAGCCCTCAGCCGACCTAGGAATACAAAGAACAGCTTAATTCAGAGCTAAAATGTTTGAACGGAAACATTTTGGAGGGATACATACACCTTGATCTCTGGAACAGAGATGGCATAGGATGATGATTTGGTGGCTTGCATCACATGTCTCGATCATTAACTGTATTGAAGATACAGTAAGCATGGGAGCAGGAGCCACTATAGTTTCACTGATGTTTAAACTCTGTTTTTGTAACTAACACCACAACTACCACTTCATATAATATTCAAATAGCGAAATATATTTTTAAAAAAAACTAATATATTTTGGATGCAGCAGAAATGCACTGCATTCTGCGGCCATGCTTCATGGTTATCCAACCAAAAAAAAGATATGCAAATAAATCTGTTGCATTTAGGCAAAATGGTTGAATTCCAGACAACAATTAGGAAATAAATGTCTTTCTCACAAGTCACATGAAGTGGAAACAGGGAACACCATGGTCTACTTCTCTGAATGGAACTAAGCTCCAGTGAACATTTTGTCACTGTTATCCATGCCGGTGTGTTTGCAGTGGGGAAGGTATACGTTTTATTTTCCCATACATTTATCCATGAGTCAGCCACCGCATTTAAGGGTCTTTTCACGTGGGAAGACAGCTGACACGTCTGAATTCATTTTTCAATGAGATATGGCGTGGGCGATCTGACAGGCGTACAGCGGACAGGCACGTGTGATCCCCCATGGCTGAAACTGTTGCATTGATTGATTGACGTTCTTATTGCCAGAAATGCATATACTGTAGAGTGCACATATATCTGTCAAAAGGATTAAATAAAAAAAATATATACCGGTATTCGAAAAACTATTTCCATTGTTGTCCATTGAGTGTAAATGTGTAAAATACATTTACACAAGTTCCAATGTAGGCTAGTAGACAATAAACATTACAAATATGTATATGAAAAGAAATGTCATGGCTACTCTATGTGGAGCGTGCAACAATACATCGAATGGAGGGCACCACATGCACATGCATAAAGTGAATGGCAAATCAAGTGGTAAAGTGTGTGGCAAAGTGTGAGTTTAACGTTGTTTGGTTGAATGCAATACGATTTTTCTGTTTGGATGTATGGGCTGTCAAGGCCAGAAAGTATGTTTTTGCCACTCGGTAGCCTGGCTGCGTTCCCACAAAACGTTTGCGTATGATGATGATGATGATGTCAAATGCATACCCTTTACAGGCAAGGTTTTCCAGAAGGCTGAAGTGTACAGGCTGTTCTAGCTGCGATGAGTTGTACAGGTAGATGAAACACTGTGTGGGCTTCGGCAGGAGCTTGAACATGCTTCACATGGTCCTCATGTTGCAGTATATAAAGGGTGTAAAGTAGGGTGTACTAGCCTGGCTAAGAAGCCAGACCGAATCAGCCGTTGCAAAATAAATAAAAAAAAATTTCTGCCGGCGGCACACACACAGTGTGCGATATTAGTCTGGCTTATTAGCCAGGCTAAGGGTGTACAAGGGTGTGCAAAAAAAAAAGACTACCTTGAACTTACTGTGTAAACAAGTGTTTTAACTGTTGCCCACGGAAACCACATAAACTATCAGAGAAACAGCTGTTACTGTAGCCATGGGTGTAACGAAACAATTAGAACTGCCAGAATAATCATCATTATATACTAATTAGCACATTTCCTTTGTGGACTTTGGAGGGATTATTTTAAAACTTTCAATAGATGTTTTTATTCATTATTATTATTTTTGTAGTCCTACTTTATGTAGTTTCAGTGGCATGGCCAGACCAATATCAATGTGAGCTGAGCAGCTATTTTTGCTAAGTTTTTTTTTTTTTTTTTTTTTTTTCACGATTTCTTCCCACGATTTTGTAACCCATTTTCACCCTGTGTCAATTATCTAATTTGATCCTGGGCTCTACACACCCTCCACCAACCTGGGGGGGGGGCAGTGGACTGGCCTCATGCTTCTTTCTATGCATGAGGAGTCCAAGCTGCTTCTTTTCACCTGACACAGGGGACTTTCCGGACGTAGCGCATGAAAGGAACACGTTATTCCGACCAGTTCCCTTCCCCTCCATCAGGCGCCCCGGCTGGCCAGGGGGAGGCAGTTTAGAGACCAGGATTACTGCATGTTTTTTGTGAGGGTACCTACCCTAGGGGACACGGGGAGAACATGCGAACTCCACACAGACACATTTTTGCTACTTTTGTGGGACACTGTAGGGCAATAAAATAAAACTTTAAAAAGTTGAAATATAGAAATGCAAGATTTCTGGGCCCATCAGCAACACTATATAAGATGATGCTACAAGTTAATTGACCCCAGACCGCTTCCAGGGAATTAGTGCCAAAGAAAGCCACTCTACACTTCTCATCTGCAGAACTCACTATTCAAAGCGTGGCGTCATTAACTCGTGTTCATTTAGTAATTATTAACCGTTTCATAATTTCATCGCTCCGTCATTATAATCTGGGGTTTAACGTACAGTAAAAAATTCAGCAATTCCGCTGACTAAGCCACACATTTACACAAACACATACAACAGTCGACTCTCACATGGACACAGATGTACCTGTGGGGAAATGCAAGCTAAATCACCCTTGCAAACACATGTATATGGACATAAAACCAAACACTCACCACTTTACTACAAGTAAGACGTGGGAACGCGGGAAGCGAACGCAGTGTATTTGTAATAAAAATATTTTTCTATATTCGGTTAATCTATGCAGGGCTCTCTGTAATTTTCCCTTTGGTGTAACTGCGCCCTCTGGTGGCGGGTGGCAGCGGCACAGCGTGACACACACACACACGCACGCACACACGCACGCACACACGCACACACACACACTCTCTGTTCTGCCTGGCTTATATTAAGGGGTCACTGCGTTCGAAACAACAATATGGCACATTATGAGTCCACTAGTATATTTATTATTATATAGGAAAATATGCAAAAAAATGAAAAGGCTACTACTGTGGAGGGGTTATCATACCGGTATATTAATTTAATTGTATTGATCCTATAAACAATTTAATATAGGTCTAGTTTAGCCCACCAATTTTGGAGCTCATGGCTTATGGACTAAAAACCAAAAATAATTTAACTGGTTCCCATTGGGAATCAACCGATTCCAAGAGTTACAGATCTGTCATACAGGGCTATCTCTTTGTGTTTGTCAATTTCATTGTCTGCTCATTTTTGCATGCCCGTGGCAAAAATCTTACTTTGAGAAAAATGTCCAAACCAATATGGCGATAACCGCCGCTCAGGCATTAAGCAGACACTCTCATCCAGAATGACTTGATAAGGTGCAAGGCCAGAGCAAGCGCTACAAACATTTATCAAACCAACATGGGGTGAATCCGGGTCAACACCCTTCCCCCCAGAGCCTTCACCACCTAGCCACTGACATTGCACGAACACACACACACACACACACACACACTCACACATACACACGCATGCATGCATGCACGTACGTACGCACAGGCACACACTCACGCTCCTAGCCATATTAGCCAGTGTCTGTAAGGCTAAACTGGTTCCTGATATTCCCTGATATTCCTCCTGAGCGCCGGGCCACCATGCCTCGCACTCTGTGTGTGTTCAGACTCTTCAGAGTGACTAATGTGCTGTTTGACACTAGAATGGATGGCCAGGGAGGACAGTGTCAATAGAAGGTGCTATAGCACCAGAAGTGTTCTTTCATTGCTGGCTGTCATAACAGAGGTGTCCAGTCATGCATCTCCCTGACACCACTCACAGCACATCAATCAGCAGCTCTGATAAGGCATGCAAGTACTGTAGTGTACATGCACTCTGTCTCTCTCACATATGCATGCATGCGTGATGATGATGGAACACGTGCAGTGCACATGTGCATAGATAAAGATGCATGCATTGACATGCATACACAATACACATGCATGCGTCTAAAAGTGTGCATACGTGAAGTTGAGTCATGCAGTGTCACGATTATAGAATGGACGCACAAGAATCGATTGCAACACAGGCACGCACGCACGCACGCACACACGTTATGGTTGCCAATGGAATGGATGAATGCTGAGCTGTGCTTTGGGCTTCGCTGAGCAAAGATTTATTAACCTTTAGAGAGAGAGAGAGAGATGATCTGACTGTATTATATGGCAAATTACACACTTTATGTATCGTTCCCTTCTCAGCTTTCCTACC
The DNA here is from genome assembly GCA_900323375.1 of Benthosema glaciale. NCBI lineage: Eukaryota > Metazoa > Chordata > Actinopteri > Myctophiformes > Myctophidae > Benthosema > Benthosema glaciale. Next base: position 5,836 of record OOFJ01117781.1, on the reverse strand, counting down.
CTCAGTCTCCCCTACATTATCTCTCCTCCACTGTCATCCTAATTTCCTATACCATTTGTCCTCTCCCTTACACCGTCTCCCTCACAGTTTTCTTACAGTACATTTTAACAGCGGGGCTACAGCCAGACACATTTTCCAGAAGTGCATTATTTGTCTATGGGACCCGGAGACTACTGGCGATAGAAGGCGAACATAACAGGAGATGGTCAAAAAGTGGGCGGAGGAACGTCGGGCCGAAAATAATAAAAAAAATTGGGCGACATTGGGCGTCATCGTCCGGTGATAGTGGCCGATTGGGCGATGATAGCCAATGAAATTCAAGCGACGCTCGCCGTATGTGTCCCGCTGTTAAAACGTACTGTTAAGAGTCTGTCCCTCATACTGTCTCCCTCTCAGCTTTCATAGGCGCCGGTCACACCTTTCAGACGAGCAAAACAAAAATGTTCTGGCCGGAGTGGGGGGGCAGAGCAGCTCGCAATTCATTTCCAATGGGAGTCACATGGTTTTGACAAGACAAGCTTGCTCCGTGGCTGTGTTGTGGGAGGAGGGGGGGGGGCAGAAGA